>JAJLSG010000333.1:0-44424 GCA_030567495.1 Ambrosiozyma neoplatypodis | reverse complement strand
ACTTGAAGTTACTTGATGTAAGAGACTGGAAATGTTTACCCATAGGCCATAGTTATAAGAAACCACTCAAACCAGCGATCACAGATTCACAAGACTTTTCAGGGAGCACAATTGTAAGTATAATTATGTGACAGTATACGTAAACATTTTCAGAATATATTATATTGTTATAATTTAAAAAAGCGTTTGTCATAGCTATATATATATGGGGTAAAGACCGTAAGCTATAGCTGTAATAGAGAGAAGCATTTTAATATCAAGGTGATGACCATTGACTATACATTGATATATGTATACATACTACGCTACGTACCTATATGTTACAAATCTTGTATAATAACGATGATGAAAGCTGACAGACAGAAAACAATACTATAGTTATACGTGTACGTACATAGATCTTGGAAACAAAATTTATTATGAAGATTTAAATTTTTATATAAAATTTGTAGGAACAACCAAAAATGAAGTTTTTGTTATTATAAAGTAGCAAATTGAAAAAGTTTAAGGTAACAAACATATGATCAAAAAGAAGAAGAAACAAAATCTAAAAGAAAAAAAAAGCAGATAGGAATGAAATATAAAGTAAAATAATTGTAATGAAAACATTTTGATGAAAGAAAATAAAGCATTAAAAAAACAAATAAAGAACACACAAACATTTGAGAGTGTAATAGAATAAAACAAGACAAAAGAAAGCAAGGTAAGCAACAACAACATAAATACAAAGTAAGAATCGAACAAAACAAAACAAAATAAAATAAAACAAAATAAAATAAATATAATATCTACATACAGAAGAAACAAAATCTGTATCAATCAAGTATATGGATGTAGAATAAATATAATAATGATAACAAAACCGTAATAAGACACGTCCGTAAAAAAAGTTATGAACCCCTCCTTTTTTTCCTGAACAGTAGATATGAAAAAAAAATACCAAAAAAAATTATGATGATATAGCAAGTGAATAACAAGAATAAAATAATAGGAATAACAATATTAATAAATGAAAATAAACTAAACTAAGCTATATGCAGGATTGACTGTTAGCCTTGATATCTCTAAGTAACTGAATCTTTCTTCTTCTTGCATTAATAAACCAATTCGCCAATTGTTGATTTGACAGACCAGTCTTTCTAATTAATTCCAATTTTTCTTTTGAATTTGGATAAGGATGATCTAAATTATCATTTAACCAATTCAATAGAATAATAGTAGTCTTCTTTGGTAAATTAGTTCTTTTCTTTTTTAAATGAGAAAAACGTAAATTTTGAGGAGTTGAAGCAACAACAGGTGATTTACTTGATGGAGTTGGTAAACCATGTAAATAAGTTGGAGATACAATTGAATTATAATTCGATTGAGATTGAACAGGGAAAATGGGTGATATCTGAGTTGGAGTATTTGGAGTAAGTAGTTGAAGAGAAGTATAACGTTCTAAAGGGATAGAAAGCATTGGAGGTCTGTTTGAATCACTTAATGAAGAATGATGATTTGATTGTTGTTGCTGTTGAGGTGGTGGTTTGAAGAAAACCGGAGAATCAGATAATGAAGAAGAAGAACTGGTTCTTGAAGACAGTGGAGAATAAGGATAAGAAGATAAAGACTGTGAAACAGGAATAGTTAAAGAAGGTAACGCTTGAGGAATTTGATGAATATTATGAGGTGAAGTTGTAGTAGGAGATTGAACTGGAGAAGCTGCATTAAGAACAGATTGTAGAGGAGGTAACTTAAATCTGTTTAATGGTTTACAGTCAATACCTGAAGAGACAGAGTATTTTGATAAATCATAAGATAATTCAGAAGGAGAAGTTGGAGGAGATATTCTTTGAGGTAAAGGTAAAAGAGTTGAAGAAGAGTTCATGTTCATAGAGAGTGTAAGTGTTTATAAGTGGGTAATAGTAATTTAGAAACAAAAAAATAATAACGAGTGTAAGTGGTATAAATGAGTGTAACGACGAGTTGGACAAAGGGTATGTGGTTTCAAGAAGAGATATTAAAGAAGGATGAGTTGATTTGAGAAGAAATATAAAGAGGAAAGTTGGTGATTTATATACCGATCTCTTTCCTTTTCCAGTTTTACATATGTTGTTGGAAATTTGGAATGTTCGTTAAAACTTAAATTAGACCATTCGACAAATTAGGAAGATCGGCAATATTTTCAGATTTGATTTGAATTTTTGTAACTTAATTAATTACGTCCCGCCGCATATAGTCCAGCTTGGGACAATTGGATATATATATATGACGTGTCGATCACATATCGATCGATATCGCGACATATAAATTAATCAAGTTTAACCTATATATTTTTTACAATTAATTATATATAATATATATGTAATATACGCTTAATATACATGTAAATTAATTAATATATATATATACATATATATATATATATGTTATAAATTAATTGATTTATTGTTAATTTATATATATATATACGATCCGGGTATAATACGTACCCCTCAAATTCAAATTCCGGCCTGGTCCTGCATATCTATATATATACCTTTCCTGATTAAGTAATTAATTAATTAAATTATATATATATATACATGTATAATTAAGGATATCGAACTATAAATTAAGGAAGAAATATATATATACATGTACTATATATATATATATCGATCGCGATTGAGCTATATATACTAATTACTGATATGGAGGCTTTCTGAATCCTGATATATATATGCATATATCGATATATATCACACGTACGCGTATACTGTAATTAAATATAGTCACGTGTGCTCAAAATATCTGCAATTAATATATTCTATACCGGAAGAATAAAACATTACCGATTAATGATCTCCAGATCGATCGAAGAATTATAGTATGTGTATATGTATATAGTCCGACAGTATATACATGCATATATATAGTCGTGAAACCCGGACAGGCCCGGAAATTTATACCGTGGAAAAAAAAAACACTTAACAGCGATATATCGCGACATTTTTTTTTTTTTAAATTAGACCGCGCCGTATATACGTTAATTAATTTATAGAGAACTTTAGACGTATAGTCGGAACTGGATCTCAAATTCACAAATGGCCGTCTATTAAAGAAAGTGGTCGTCTAATTAATGAAAATGACGAGGGGCACGTGATCATAATTATGAGTCTGATCACGTGCTTTAGCCCGGCCAACATGTACATCATTAAATAGACGACCACTTCTTCTAATCAACAGCCATTTTCGATATTGACGACCAACTCCTATATATATATAGTGCATGATTTCGATTATAACTGATACATGTAAATTACGTACGTAGTATATTTAAAATCAGAAGAAAAACTTATATATATACGTATATACCGGCCAAATTGAATATTTTAGTAACAATTATAAGTTAGTATCATGGACATATATGTAGCTACTAGCTAGTATTGTTAAAATTTGAATATTAAATTAGAAAAAAAATAAAATATAGAGAATATAACTTATATATATTAGGAAAATTGGAAATTGGTAGCCACTGGCCCAGTGGTTCCAACCAAAAAAAAATGGGAAATTTCATTCAATTTACATATATATGATTTGAAAACATGAAAATTAAATGATGAAATGTAATGTAACAAGACTCGATCAAGAGATTTTTAGTATGGTATATAAAATCAAGGTACATGTATTTTAATAATTAATATTTATATATGCAATTTTAAAATGAGAATAAGGATGATGATAATGATGCTAAACAATATATATAGTACAATCAATTAATATATTTTTATTATATATAGAAATTTTAAAAAACATGCAATTTTTATAACAACAAGATATGGAACTTGGATGCAGGAGTAAAATGGGAGTATATAAATCTAAATAAATTCAATATATTAATGTTGTAATTATATAATATATTCTATAATCGATCTGTAATCTGAAAGTAAATCAACCCGTCAGTACACCCAACTAGGCAATTATAAATTAGTTGTAACGGTCATAGTTTTTGAATTGATTAAAAGTGTTGGTGGTAAACCATCACACCAAATATTCAAGTTCATGACATAATCTAAGCAATCACTTTCTGACTTATGTAATCCAACATCTGGAATTGGTAAAGTTGAAAAAATTAATGCTGTATCATTAATGTTAGATGTTTTTGACATTAATTCATTTAATATTAAAAATTGTGATTTATCAGATGCTTCATTGAATGAAAAAGTTAAATTATCATATGATGTTTCTGATTCAAAATTTGATTGTTGTTGATTTGGAGCCAATATAGGTGGACTTGGTTGTTTATGATGAATTGGAGATTGTGGTGGGGGTAATTGTAGTAAAGATGTTTTTGATGAAACTGGACGTAGTGAAGACCCTCCACCACTTGTCCCCTCTTTTAGAGATGTAATTTCATCTATATTTTTAGAAATTTGTGATCTTGTATCATCATGAACGAATCCAACTGATGGTTCATTTCCTTGAGCATTTTCGAAAACTTGTGAATTTGGTATTGTATCAGCTGAAAAACCTAATGATGATTTACCTCTTCTAATAGATGATGTTGATTTCAACGTTTTTAATAAAGGTCTTCTTTGTAAATGTGGGTCATTGCTACCACCCGGTGCAGTTGATGTAATAACTGAAGTTGGCTTTAATAAAGGACTTGTATATGTTGATGATGATGAAATTGATGAAATCGATTCAAGATCTGAAGCTGAATTGTTATTATCATATAACTCATCATCTGATGTACTTTCATAAAATGTATTTCTAATATCAGCACCCGAAATCTTATTTGCAACTATTGATAATGAAACACCTAATCTATTTAATTTACTTTGAGTAAACCTTCTTTTTGAAGATTTAGCAATTTTATGAACTGCACGTGAACTAATATGAACTCTACCTGATGGAGGCAATGGAATTTCAATTGGATTACTATCTTCATCTTGATCTCTAAATTCTTTTAATGACTGCCACCATGGATCATCAACTAAAATCTTTTCAATTTTTTTAACCATTTTTGTATCATGAATTTCTTCACCTTTTAGTAAATAATTATAAGTTTTAAAGTTATGTGTTGTTAAACATAATACAACAATTGTAGCTTCAATTCTTAAAATAGATAAAAGTGATTTTAATCTTTCTCTTTCTTCTTCAATATCATTTTGATATTCAACAAATACAACAACTCTCAACTTGTGAGTCTTTTTCCATGATGGAACAGTATTTAAAATAGCACCCAATTGTAAAATTAATGTATAAGTATCAAAATTAGTTGTTAAAATATTCTTATCACCAGCTTTATTAACAACTTTTGAAGCCATTTGAATTGGATATAAATCAATATATTTTTTTTGATCAAAACTTAATTTATTTTCAGCATCAGTTGGTATGTGTAATCTTGGAAAACCTTTTGCAACGGCAATATTACTTTCTAATAATGATAAATCCTCTAAAACTTGAACCCATTCAGTTAATTTCAATTTTGACTCATTTCTCATAGAATCAGTTGGTAAATTCATTAATTTACCTGATAATTGATGTGAATAATCAGATGTTGCATTTTCAAATTTAACCCCATAAGGTAATTTTGATATATACACTGATAAATCATAAAATCCAATAATTGTTAAATTGGGTTTCATACCACCTAATCCACTACCTAAATAAACATTTCTAACACCCCAAACAAAACTTGGAGCCATTGAAATTTGAATAAATGCTTTAATCTTTGTTAAATCTCTTAATTCTAACCAAGCTTTACGATTATTATTTAAATCATTTAATCTATTTTGAAAAGTTTGACTAACCATAACATGACCTAAAACATATAAACCACCTTTTTTCAAATGATTACAGAAACTAATTAATTTAAAACTTGTTCTTGGATTATCAACTAATAATAAAACTTGAGGTCTCCAATATTTAACATTATCTTGTCTTAATTTTAATAAATATTTTCTAACTTGATGATAAATTAAAGATTGTGAAACATCACCCCATTGTTTTGGTGGTGAAACATAATGAATAAATAAAATTAAAAATAATAACATAATAAAAATTAATGAAGCGGACATACCATCAACAATAAACATTGCAATACCTGAAAATATGGTACCGACTAAAGCAGATCTACTATTAAAGTATTTAAAACTTGGTCTAAAATTTGGAGCAGAACCTAATTTTAATAAGAAACAAGCTAAGTTAGTAACAATAAAAGTCATCAAAAAAGCCATAGTAATCAAAGTTGCAATTTGATTAATATCAGAAAATAAAAATAATTGACATAAAACCCATGTAAATAAAATACCATAAACTGGATCATCGACACTATTTCCAATACCAAATATTGAAATACCAGGTAAAATTTCATCTCTTGCAATTGCTTGAACTAATTTAGCGGCACCAACGATACCAACAATAACAGAAAAAATTGATGTAGACATTTCACCTAATAAAATTATAATTGGAGAAATATTAACAGTTTGAATAACTTGAACATCTTTATATAAAAATTCTCTTGGAATTGAAGCACCCATCGAAACAATAACTAAGAAATAACAAGAAAAAGTAACTAATAAACCATTTAAAGTACCTTTTGGAATTGATTCAGAAGGATTTTTTAAATCACCACTCATTGATGCACCAGCTAATATACCAGCAGTTGCTGGGAAAAAAATACCAAATAAATCATTAAAGTTTTCAACTGAATTTAATTGAGAACCAGCAGCACCTTTTGTAAAATTTGGATAAAGATTTCCAATAAATGTAGTCCAAGAAAGACCAGTATAGACTGTATGAAATTCAATATCTTCAAAAGGTTTTTTAAATATAACAGAGAATGGAATAGAAAGAGTTGAAATAATTAGCATAATACATAAGTAAGTACCAGCTTTTGAAACAGTACTCGAACCAATTAAAGCAACAAATGTACATAAAGCTAAGAAAATAGTACAATAAATGAATTGATACCAATATGATACAGGTAATAATTTAGCAATGACACCATCATTGGCATTAAAATTATACATTAAAGGTTCAATGAAACCAGCAACATTTAAAGAAGAGTTTAAAACTTGACCAATATAAAAGATAATACCAATAGCACCACCGAATTCAACACCTAAACTTCTACTAATCATATAATAAGCACCACCACCTTTAACAGTACCATTAGTAGCAATAGCACTAATTGATAAAGTAGTTAATAAATCAATACCATAACTCATACATAATAATAATAAAGTACCTAATATCCCCATTTGACCAATTATAAAACCAAAACGAAGGAACATTAAAATAGATAAAACATTTAAAATTGTTGGTAATGTAACACCACTCATAGTATCTAATTTATTTGCTTTAAGATCAATTAAATCATTTAAATTGGAAGAAGAGTTTAAAGAAGATTTCTCAATGAATTTATTATTGATTTGAGATGATAATACAGAAGGAGCTGAATGTGGAGCAGAATTAATATTTAAATTTTGATGAGAATTAAGATGCCTATTACTAGCAGAAGAAGAAGGATGAGATCTTGACTTTTGATTTGAAGAAGCAACAGTTGCACCATAATTCTGTTGTCTCATTGAAGAATAACGATTGTTTGAATTTGAATTTTGTTGTCTGTCTGAACCAGACACTTTCCTGAGATGATCATTGATAGAGCCCTGCATGGCAGTAATGAGCAGAGATATAAAGAATATGTCAATAATTCAAAAAAGAAAGGAGTGAAGAGATCAGAAACCCAATACAAAATCAGGAATTTCAATTCGATTTGAATATTTGATCTGCTTAAGCTTTAAATAAATGAATAAATTTGAGCTTATCTATGGGCGCGTCGATGTGGGGCGAGCGCGCGTCGGCCGCGTCGATGGGAGCGCCGCACAGAGAGGATTTTGACTTGAATGAATTAGAAAAGGGAACAGGATGGGAACAGGGATGAATGGGAGGCAGAGGAAGAGTTGGTAAAGCACACAGTATATCCATGTACAGAGGCAACTACAGAGGAAGAGCAAGAGGAGGCCAGTACTACAACTCAAGCAGGGCTCATTCTTATAGACAGAGTAGCAACAACTACCATCAACAGTCTTATCAGAATCATAATTACAATAACAGCAACTATCCTAATGATTATGGATATCCTCCAAATACTCATGGGTTTTCTCCTCCATCACATCAATCACCACAAGGCCCTTCATACCCAAATATATCACCAAACCAGCAACATCAACTACCTCCAAAACATCATCCAATAAGGCAAAGCCAAAGTCCTTCTTCAACTGATCAACCCGTAAGTATTCATTCTCCTAATAATATTGATATTAAATCTAATATCTCTTCTCCCCCTTCTTATAACACACTGGAATTATCACAAAAAAAACCTGAAATCACTAACTCTTCATTTTCTTCAAATACAAATTCTAGCAATTCAACAAATGATATTAAAGATTCTCAAATTAATGTTCAACAAAAAAGATTACAAGATTGGAAAAAGAAACAAAAATCTTTAAATTCAAATTTAAATTCAAATTCAAATTCAATTAAAAAAACTTCTTTGATGACTTTTAAAAAATCTCAACCTAAAAACAAAATTGTTTCTAAAAAATTAAGAAAACCATTGAATTTATCAAGTTTTCAAATTGATGACAATGATTCAACTCAATCTAATTCAAAGAAACAAGTTGGCAAAAAAATATTTTTGAAAACTAAAGAACATGAAACTAATGAAGAATCTGATCTTGATACACTTTTATCTGAAATTAAAAATAATGAATCAACTACTAATAATAATAATTCAACAATTCCATTAGAATTAGCAGGTGATGATGATGAAATTTTAGATGACATTGAAGATGATGATTTTGAAGGTGTTATTGATACAAATACAAAAACAGCCAAACTTATTAAAGATTTAAATGAAAGAAATAAAAAAGATATTCCATTTCATCCACCAAATACAACTTCATTTATAAAATCATTTTATCAAGAATCTGAATTTATTAAAAGCATAACAAATGATGAAGTTGATGGTTTAAGGTTAAGAGATGGTATTCAAATAAGTTGTAATGGTAAAAATAATCATAATAAAATTAAAAAACCAATTCTTGAATGGAATCAATTAGGTTTACCAAGTTTACTTTTAACTATAATTGAAGAATTAAATTTCAATTCTCCAACTCCAATTCAATGTGAATGTTTACCAAATATAATGAATGGTTCAGATTTAATTGGTATTGCTAAAACTGGTTCTGGTAAAACATTAGGTTTTTTATTACCTTTATTTAGACAAATTCTTTCAAATGAATCATATCATCATAATTATCATAATCGTCATAATAATAACGGTAAAAGTGAACCATTAGCTTTAATTATGACTCCAACTAGAGAATTGGCTCTGCAAATCTTTAAAGAATCTAAAATATTCCTAGATAAATTAAAATTAAAAGGTGTTTGTTGTTATGGTGGTCAACCAATTAATCTTCAAATTTCAGAATTAAAAAAAGGTTGTGATTTTATAGTTGCTACACCAGGTAGATTAATTGATTTATTATGTGTCAATGGTGGTAGATGTTTAAATTTAAGTAAAGTTACATATACGGTTTTAGATGAAGCTGATAGAATGTTTGATTTAGGTTTTGAACCACAAGTTATGAAAATTATTAATATTTTAAGAAAAGATAGACAAACTGTTTTATTTTCAGCTACTTTCCCACCAAAAATGGAATCATTAGCTAAAAAAGTTTTAAAAAACCCAATTGAAATTAAAATTGGTTTAAGAAATTTAGTTAATGAAAAAATTAAACAAAATTTCGAAATTTTAGAAGAACTTGAAAAATTTAATAAATTATTAAATATTTTAGGTAATTTTAAAATTAATGATCCAAATGGTAAAGTTATTGTATTTGCTGATACACAAGATCGTTGTGATGGAATTTCAACTAAATTAATTTCAAGAGGTTATCCATCGGCTTCATTACATGGTGGACAAGATCAGCTTGATAGAGATTCAACAATTAATGATTTAAAAGAAGGTATAATTGAAATATTAGTTGCTACATCGGTTGCTTCAAGAGGTTTAGATATTAAAGAATTAAATTTAGTTATAAATTATGATTCCCCAAATCATATGGAAGATTATATTCATAGAGTTGGTAGAACTGCAAGAGCTGGAAATTCAGGTGAATCAGTTACATTTGTTACACCAATTCAAGAAAAATCAGCTAATGATATAGTTAGATTATTAGAATTATCAAATCAAAATATACCTGAGAAATTAGGATTAATGGCTAATAAATTTAGAGAAAAATTAAAAGAAGGTGAAGTTAAATATAGTTCAGGATTTTCAGGTAAAGGGCTTGAAAAATTACAAGCTATTAGAGATGAGAATAGAAAAATTACAAAACAAAATTATAGTAATAATGAAAATGAAGATGATGAAGATGAAGATAACAATAATAATGATAATAATGACAATGGAGCCAATGAAAAACCTGAAGATTCACCAATTTTCAAAGATTTGGAAGTTTTGTATTTTAAACCTGAAGATAAAGATCCAGATTCATCAATGTATCATGCAAAAGTTTTCACTAACGATTTACCAAAAGATATCAGATGGTATTTAATTGGTAGAGAAAATATGGATCAAGTTAAAGAAATGAGTTCTGCTTCAATTACAACAAAAGGTATTTATTATGAACCTGGTAAGAAGATTAATACCAATGATCCACCTAAATTACATTTATTAATTGAAGCTGATATGGATAATAAAGTTAGAGAAACTGTTGAGATGTTTAAGCAATTGTTAATTCAAGCATTAGAAAAATTTGGAGATGAATCTAAAAAGAAATATACTATTTCATAGATCAATATTTTTTTTTGTATCTTTTACTATATAACGATATAATTAAATTACACTATTTTTTGAAGTACATGTAATTAATTAATTAAGGTGAAAGTAAATTAAGTGGTTTAAAAAAGAAGATAAAATGTGATACATATGATTAAGAAAATAAAAGGGCAAAAGTAAATAAATCCAGCTCCAGTCCAGGCTCCTAGCTGCCAATCAGCAGAGTTAAATAAATAAAATATAATTAGATCCCATAATCCAATTTAAAAAACAAACCAAGAAAAGAAAAGCTAAAAAAAGTGATAATTAAATAAAGTAAAATGAAAAAAAAAGTAAAAGTTCGTCGTCGTAAGAAAAGATAAAGTATTAAATAAAAGCACAAAAAAAAAGGACATTGTAGTAGGAAACATATTAGCATAATAATAATAGAAATAAATAAATACATCTAACAATTAAGTGAAGAAAAAAATGAAATATTAAAACAAAAAGATTTTAGGTAGCCGGTATCCACTTTTTTTTTATTTAAGATTAATTTTAATTAATAATACATGTAATCAATTATGAGTGTGCTTTTAAAGCATCGAATAAATTAATTTCTTCATTCATTTCTTCAATTGGACTATCAGGCATTGGATTTTCATTAAAGTTGAATTTACCAAAATATTTATTTGAAAATTGTAAATCATTATAATCATTGTTATTATTTAGATTCAAATCAAGTTGTTCTTCTTCGTCATGTCCTGATGATAATTTTTCAGCTACATTTAAAGAAGATGAAATTCCATTTGAACTTGTAGACATATTTCTTGAAGTTGAATCATAAAGATTTTCAGAATCTTCATTAATTTCATGTTTTTTAAAATATCTCCATGGTTTTTCTCTATATGCAAAGATCAAAGTTTGAATAAATCCATCAATTGCTTGAAAAAAAGTAACTAAAGCAGCCAATGCATATGGAGGATCTGTATTTGAAAATCTATAGCATTGTAAAACTAATGGAACAGTCCAGATGAAAATATATGAAACAGGATAAACAAAAATTTGTTTTAATGATTTTAATGATTGTTTTTTACGAATTTTAAATTCATCCAGTGAATTTTTGAACAATTCGGTTGTTAATTGAAGTCTTGCTTCATTAATTTGATTTTTCTTTGAGATTTGTTGTTCAGAACCATAAAATATTTCATCGTCATTTGATGTTGTTATATTATTATTATTATTATGATTATCATTTGGTGAAATTTTTGAAATTCTTTTAATTGTAGTTTGTGGTAAAATAGTTATTGAATTTGATGAAATAGTTGGAGCAATTGAAGAAAAAGGATCATTTGAATTTAAAAAAGAATCATCATCTTTCATATTAAAATTAAATAAAGCATTATATAAACCAGTTTTAAAACTATTTAGTAAATCTTTTAATTGAGAACTTTTATATGAAGTAATTGTTTCAGTTTGAGTTAAAGAATAATTTCTAACCATTTTTTTATGAGCTTTTGTTAATTGAGAATATTTGAATGAAATATAAATATAAATACCAAAGTAAGAGAAAATGATTATTGCAAATGCAATAAATCTAACTCCCCAGCAACATACAGCTCTTTTCCAACTTGGACTAGAATCAACAAAACAATTTGAAAAAAAATTTTGCATTCTATAACCTTTAACAAAACTAATTGAAGTTAAGAAACAAGGTATACCAATAATAATTAAAGTCCAAATTATAAAATCAAATTTATATAAACCAGATTCTTGTCTGTAAATGAAATCTTTTGTAATTAAATAACCATTATTTTCAAAGATTAAAGTTTTTTCATTATCAGTTAAATCTTTAGCAATTTGAGGTTTTAATAAATTTAATAAATTTTGTAAACTAAATCTATTATATCTATTTGTTTTATATATATTGATATTTTTATATTGAGAAGATTCTTTAATAGTTAAAAGTGTTTGTAAAGCAATCATTGTTATAACTAAATCAGATGCAACAAAACTTGAATTTGTCATGAAACCAAAGAAATCACAAGTACTGAAATGATCTCTTGTGAAATAAATAGAACCATGTTCATGATTTATTAAAGCATGTAAAGTTAAACAAGGATAAATTATATGCATTATGGCTCTAATTAAATCAGTAATCATTAAATAGAAATATAATTTATGTCTATATTTAAAATGTGAAGGAACCATTCTATAAATCCAATAAAGTGAAAGACATGTACCAATTAATGATAATAAACCAGATACCAAAGTAATCAAATCAACAGCTAATAGCTTCTTATAAGTCCAGCTACGAATGAAAGAAACTGTACCAGCTTGAAGATTCAGAAGATAATCATGTTGAGGTGAACTTGATGTTGAATTATTTAATATCGTGACCATTTTTTTAGAATTGTCTGATTATAATTGTTATACCAACTTCTTCAGTTGGTGATTGGTGATTGCTATTTGATGGTAATGTTGTTGAAGTGTCTGGAGGAAAACTGGAAAATAGAATGAGAGAGAATGTGATATGAATTGATCAACTTACGTATAAAAAAACACGAGTGAAAATGAAAGGGAAAAGAATTAGAAGGAAGGATGAGGAGGAGGAGGAGGAGGTAGTAGTTAGTTGACTGATCAATTAATGTTGAGAACTAAACTAGCTATAGTATGAGACTATGAGTTTAAATATTTGATCAAGCTGTTCTAAATGAAGAAGGGGGTACTAATGTAGATATAAGTTTATGTCTCTATGAGAAATCGGAAAAAGATGCAAACCAGAATTAAGGCAAATTGGCAGATATATATAGCAAATTTTATATAATTAAGAAGTACGTGAAAAGAATCAAAAGAAAGAAATGTTTCGAAAAAGAACTGAATTAATTAACAGTTGAAGCAATTATAAAAAGGATAACGCCGCTGCGCACACGCGCCTCAGCGCCTCAGCGGGAGCGTCACTGCCACCCGTACAATAGTACAATAGTGCGGAAGCGCACTAGCGCTGCTCCGAACAATGATCCAAACAATTGTTCCGGGGATAGAGATGTAAGTTCGCCAAACCCTAAATATATAAATAAACTTTTTTTGACATGCGTTTCTATTATTACACAGTCTTTCACAGTTTCACTTGAAGTTTCACTCTTCTCAGAGATGTTGATGTTAATTGATGGTATAGGTTCATAGAGAGCAATGACAAAGACACAAGAGACTCATCAAATTTGATCAAATAGGCTTCATTAATTAAGTTATTCCACGGGCAAGTTAATTAATTAATTAGTCATACTTCAGCTATATCTTAATTTATCCTTTAATATTACTTAAATAATTTACTTTCCAATTTCATTAAATAAATACATGCATATATGAAGATTTTTTAATAATATTACTAATTAATTCACCAGTGGCCCATGCAGTGTACGTGTCCAGTACGTGTGCATGAGCTTATAATTATGATTCTTATAGTAATCATATATCGTTAAAATTTGAAATTGGGAGCATCTTCACAACCATATAACGTACGTACAGCTTCAGATCGAATTATATAATTTATTGATTCTATATATTAGCCTATATGTCGGTAATTAATTGATAAAATTTGATATTGGTTTACGACGGCATGCAGTGTAATTAACCAATGAAATTTTAATGAAATATAATTGATAGAAATTAATTATAAATTAACAACTTTTTTGTATTGGCATGCATTAATTCTAGTATTCGATCGAGTTTATAACTTAATTATCAGTTAATTATAATTAATTGATATCAGAGGTCTGAAATGTCTGAAATTAAAACTAATTAACTAGCTATATAGCTATCTAGCTACATGTATAAATTAATGATTGAATATATATATATCAAAGTTCAAAGCTCAAAATCCAATTGAGAAAATAGATTGAAAGATAAATGAAATTAAAGCTTTTAATTTAAGATTATTGTAAGTAATATAAGAAGTTGAAACACCTAAGTTAAAAACCAAAATCAATTCATCATACTATTTCAAAATTGATATATGGTTATACTTATATACTCTTACTATAGAGCTATATTTAGTTATAACGTCAATTAATATATATTTTTTTTTTACCATTTATAGATTAAATTAAATTACATGTGTAAAAAAATAATTAAATCTAACATACAAAAAAGTTGAATTTGAAAAAATCATGAAAAAAAAACAGCTTTAATTTTAATTTTTAAAGCTATATATATAAATATTAATAATTAAAAAATGATAGTTATAAGAAATATCATATAATTATATATACGTATATGACATTCAAGTTTCAAAAATGTAATATTAATTAACAAATTCAACATTAATCGATACATGTACTTGTATATGCTTCAGGCCTTCGGCCTACAGTTCAGATGATTGGCCTACGGCCTACAGGTTTTGTAATTTTTTCACTTAATTATAAAATTAGTTATATAATTAAATTAAAAATTATAAAATAGTTACATGTATTAAATTTCAAAGAATATAATTATAAACTTATATATATAGGATTGTAATATTAAGAGAAAGCATCTTAAAATTCTTGAAAAAACTTATTCATTAAGTCCGAAGCTCATAGATTTTATGATAAAAGCTTACTAAAAAAAGAAGTGACACAACACTACAATTCCATATTATTTTCTGAAAACTTTCAGGGTTGGACCGACTGATACCTTAAAACTTTGAAATATCTTTTTGGTTTGTTGAGATGATTGATTGGGAAGATATAAGTGTTCTGGAAATTTTAAATTATTGCTCCCAAATTCCAATTAAACTTAAAACAAAATTAATCAACTTCAAATTCTTCAATTTCTTATATAATATTAAGTTTTTACGGTGTCCTATATATATAACAAAAACCGAAATTATAAAAATTAAACAGATAATAGTAATGACTGTAATCATATATATAATAATATATATCAGCAGTATATGTAAAAAGAAATGAAATATACGCTTTTTGCAACTTAAATCTTGTTTTAATTCAGGAATTCAGTCATATCTTTTTTATTTATTTATAATACAAAATACTAAAACTTCTTAACCATGCAATATTAGAAAATACCTTTATTCCAGTGACAACTAGTGATCACTGAGTCACGTATGACCAGTCCATGGTAATGTTTGAACAAACAAATATATACTGTTGAGTCTGTTGTTAAATGTTGCACTTCTGAGCCGCTGTAACCTCTTTTTGCTTATCAGTCACACAAATGAACAACTGCTTTTCCATTTTATGAATTTTTTTTATCACTGGCTTTTCCTTTCATGATCTTGTTTTTTTCATATATATATTAACTTACTATATATCCAACTACAAACTACAATCATGTCAATAGGTGATATTCCTCTGGACTTAAATGATGTTAGAGAACTGGTTAAAACTGGTAATATTGATAAGCTTTATAGATCTAATGAAGGTTTAACAAAATATCATCAATTTAAATCAAATTTACAAAAAAATGGTATTGATATGACAACTAATTTGTTAATCAATCAATTATATTGGGTTCCACTTACAATATCAAATAAACTACCTGCTGAATATGTCATTAAAAATTTAGTTAATTGTAATGATATTAGACCATTTGCAAATAGAGATGATGTTATAATTACAACTAATAGTTTCCCATATTATTTAGCAGATAATTTAACTCATTTATGTATTTGGATCAAATCTCCAATGTTACCTGATCCAATGTCTGAAAAAGGTGATATTTCAGATTTTGATAAAAAATTGATTAATTTATATATTGATCAAACGTTTTTTAAATTTTTAAATATACCAAAAGATAATTTATGTTGGTTTAAGAATTGGGCTTCTTTACAAAGTGTTAGAACTATTCCTCATATTCATGTTGTTATTAAAGATATGACTTCTGATCAATTTAATAAAGTTATTAATACTTCTGGTATTCCATTAAATTATGATGAATTAAATTTAGAATTAGAAAATGATGAACAAATTTCTATTCATTATGATAATACTAAGATTTCAAAATTATAATTATAATAATATGATTTATTATTTATTGTTCGTTAACTATTCGCTTCTATCTGTTCCTATTTTGTTTTGTTTTGTTTTGTTTTGTTTGTTATTTATTATTCATATTGTATCATTTATTTTAGAAAAAAAATTAGAAAAAATAATTCATTAATTGTATAAGCATTATACAATTTTCATCTTTTTAATTTTATTCAATTCTTTATTTCATAAATTCTTTTTCGTTTCGTTTCGTTTTGTTTTTTTTGTTTTCTTTTTTATACAACTCACTTTTAGATACTTTTAAATTTAATATAATTTATCATTAATTATTAATATATTTATAAAAATCTATATAGAAAAGAAAGAAAAAGAGCTAAATAATTCAAACAAAAGGAGTAACATCAGTAATATGACATTTTTTTGAAATTAAATCAATTATATCACCTTTTTTAATTGTAAAATTAACTTGATGATTAACAACATACATACCAAAATCTGAATAATAAGGAGTTTTTTCATCAACTCTTCTCCATTTTGATAATTTTTTAATTATACCACCACCTTTATCCATTTCACCTTTATCCATATCAATATTTGGTATTGTACAATTTGGACATTTTAAAAATGCATTTAATGTATATCTTTTATTTGAATTTGGTCTTAAAATATGAAAATCTTCAAATAATTCTTCATAAAATGGTCTTTTAATATTTTTTAAAATTAAATTTGGTCTAAAATTTTCAATTTTTAAATAAGTTGCTTCTGGATGTCTTAATTTAATTTCATTAAATGATTCAATTGAACACATCATAATTGGATAATAATCTTGAAAATAAGTTCTTCTATTTTTAACTGTTTTGGGAGCACCACATGTACATGGTTTACCATTTTTTGAGCATAATAGTACTGTATCTGAAGGCATATTAAAAGTTTTTAAAAAACCAGGAGTTATGAATTTATCTAATACATAACAATCAAATAATGTAACCCATAACATGAATGGTTTTTCAGTTAAACCTAAAGAACTATATTTTAAAACAAAATCATCTTCAATTTCAACTGGTAAATGAATGATTTCAATTTGATTTGTTAATTCATCAAAATAACTAAATTGATAAGTTTTATTTAATTTATTAAATTTATCAATTTTTAAATTATATAATTTTGGACATTCTTTTAATGTAACTGTAACATAATAATTTTTTTTTTTATCAAATCTAGCAAATGTAAATTGTCTATCATATTTTAAACCCCATTCATTAATTTCCCATTCATCAACTCTTAAACCTTTTGTTGCAGATTTAATTGGGAAAACCATTAATGAATCAATTTCACCACCATAAATTCCTTTTAAATTTGTTTTTTTATAAGTTGGTTTAATTAAAAATTTATTTAAAATTAAAATTAAATTTGAATCAATTTTAATTAAAAAAAAATTATAAATTTTTCTAAAATTTGATCTAAAATTTGATTTTTCATAAGTTTCTAAATAATTTTCAATTTGTTCTGAATAAAATTTTAATAAAAAATAAATTGTAAATAAAGTGATCAATTGAATTACAATTAATTCTTTTAACATGGTTGTAAAACTGATTATAATTGAATTTTAAATGAAGTTAAAGTAAATATAAAAATCAAATTGTAATCAATGAAATCAATGAAATCAATGTAATCAATTGAATTGAATCATCTGAATCATCTCCTGCGTCGATTATCCAGAGACAGACGCGTCGGAGATAAGTAGTACTTTAGCTTTACGTACTGTAAGTGGTATAGTTATAGTAGATGTAGAGGGTATTGATGTTATAATGGAGTTGTACTGTTATACTAGTATTCTGTTGATCGATGCCAGCTTAATAACTACCACTGGCACTGTACTACTCTGAGTCCATCAAGTCTACTAAGTGTAAGTCTACTGGTGTAAGTGTAAGTGAAACGATGAAACGAGAGCAGATGGAGGTGATGAAACAGTACTGTACATGCCTTGATTAATCTGAATATATTCTAGTATATTAGTAGTAGTACCTCTCTAAAACATACCCAACCCACTTACTCTGCTCTATATCCATACTACAAATTACTGTTCAGTTCCAGTTTTCTGTGTTTTCCGTAAGCAAAAAAGTCAAAAGTCAAAAGTCAAAAGACCACCTACAAAAATTACCTTTTTTACATTTCTCCAACTTCCTTCTTTCATTCCAATACGCCTCTCTATCTTAACATATATCAAATTGAAGTTTCCAAGATCCATTCTAACAATTAAGAAAAATCATCTTTATTTCAATTTCAAAAGAAAACAAAATACTTTCTTAAAAAAATTATTTAAAACAATTTCAAGATCAAAGAAAGATCAAGTTTATTTTTTTCTGTTAAAAAGTGAAGAAGCTAAAAATCATATATCAAAAGGTTTAAATAAATACAAAATTAAGATGCCTAATCAATCAACAATATCAACTCAAAGTGATACAACTACAACAACAACAACTAAAATAGCTAATTCAACAATACCACAAGTTCAAATTCAACATTTAGCAACTACTACAACTACAACTTCAAGTCCAAATTCAAGTACAGGAACTAATCTTGATGATTCAAGTTTAACTTCTTATTTAACTTTTGGTAAACAAAAACTGATAAGTGCTGTTAAAACAACTAAAGATTCAACTTATTTTAAATCCATTTCTACAGCAATTCAACAAAATTTTTCAATTGATGATGTTTCAACTCCTCAACAAATTCAAGAACCTACAATCCCTGATGATGCTGAAATTAATTTATATAATACTTATTCAAGATTTACAGGTTCTGAATATGTTACTGAAATTACAGGTTCTGTTTCATCACCTGGTAATATGAATAGAAAAAATAGATTATTAGTTTCTTTAGTTCAAAAATTAGCTAATAAAACAACAACTGTCCCACCTGCAATGGTTAATCAACTAGAATCTGAATTACAAAATACAATTGCCCATCCTGAAGTTAAAAATACAAATACAACTGATTCTGATACTGCTTCAACTTATTCATTATCTACAACTGCTTCTGGAGTTTCAACTGATACAATTAAGGATAGATTACAAGGTATAATTGCAAGAAATGTTACTAAAACTCCGATTAGAATTACTGTTGGTTCTAATATTGAAGTTGATCATGTTTTAGGTGCTAATTTATATACTGATACAATTGGGTTTTTCCATATATCAATTGCAACTCCATATCCACCATCTCATGTTGCTGTTTCATCAACAATTAATCCTGATATTATAGAAACTAAGGAAGCTAAAATTCTAGAGCCAAATGGTGTTTCAATTATAAGTGATATTGATGATACTGTTAGAATAACTGGTGTTGTTGGTGAAAGACGTGAAGTTTTTAGAAATATTTTTTCAAAAGATTTTAGTGAAGTTCAAGTTCCAAGATTATCAAATTGGTATAATGCATTTAGTCAAGATTATAATTGTTCAATTCATTATGTTTCAAATTCTCCATGGCAAGTTCACAATATTGTTTCTGCTTTTCTTAGCTATTCTGAATTACCTGCCGATTCAGTTCATTTAAGACAATATTCAGGTAATTTGATTCAATCATTTATGCAACCTTCAGCAGAACGTAAAAAAAGTACTCTATTGAAACTTTTACATGATTTCCCAAATAGAAAATTTATTTTAATTGGTGATTCAGGTGAAATGGATCTTGAAGCTTATTTATCAATTTCAACATTATTTCCAAAAAGAATTCTAGCAATTTATATTAGAGGAATAACAGGTGCTTTTTCATCATATAATGAAGATCCAAAAGTTTATAAAGAATTATTAGAAATGCTAGAATTAAGAAAATCAGCTCATGTTAAACCAACACCATCAACAACAAATCAACCAGTTACTGAAGATCCCGAACCACAATCTGATGCAGTTATATTTGAACAACCACAACGTACAAATGATATGAAACTTAATAAATTACCACCAATTCCTCCTGCTAAACCAAAGAAATTAAGAGGTGAACCAATATTACATCAACTTCATAGTTCAGTTTCAACAATTCATGAAACTGCTAAAAGAACGATTAATGCATATGCAAATCCTTCACCAAGTTCAATTAATAATGAAACAACTACTAATGTTACTAAGAGATCAATTGTAAAAGAGAGTGAAATAAATCCACCATTACCAAAGAGATCACAAACTACACCAGAAATAGATGATAATGCACCACCATTACCAAATCGTAGAACAGCTACGGCATCATCACAATTAACAAATCCAAGTAGTAAAATCCCATTTTGGGGTAGTAATACAATTAATGAATTTCCAACAGCAGAAGGAGCAAATGGTGGATATGGAGTTGATGATATAAATGAAGAACCATATGATAAAAAGAAAGTATTATGGAAAGAAAGAATTAATAGAGTTGTTAATGAATTACCAGAAAATATTGAATTTAAATTCTGGTGGGATCCACAAGATGTAATGGATGAATCATTTAAATTAATTGAAAATGAATTAGAACAACAAAAAATTGATTCTGAAAAAAATCCATTGAAAAAATTAATTAAGAAACATAATAATAAAAAGAAAACTCCTCCTGTTCCACCTCCTCATGCTGCTAAAGAAGAGAAAAATTTAATTGATTTATAGTTAGTTGTGTTATTATTTATTTATTCATTCATTCTTTCATAAACTTGTTTATATTTTTTTGTTTTTGATTTGATTTTGTGAATTCTTTCAATTTGTAGTTTTTCATTTTCAGTTTTCTCAATTTATAATTATTTTTAATAGAACCATATTTTCGTATTATACTATTCTTAAATAAATTGGAATACGTGCTCTATTTTTTTTTTTTTAAATTATTTATTGCTTAAAAAAAAAGTGTTCAGTTAGAGTAAATGTAAAGTAAAGATAATACGAAAAATCAGAGTAAAGAGAAAAGAAGTTGATATACAGAAGAAACCCACATCCCTACCTACAACACTTTTTTCTGAAAAAAATGAATGGGATTGTAAATGCAGAAATAGAAATAGAAATGTAATATATATATATAATTAATTAATAAGTTATGAATTAGCCTCTAGGAAAGCATTGGTACCATCACCATAATCTTTAATTTCTTCTTGTTCATCTTCAGCTTTTTGAATTGCATCCAATTCTTTCTTAAATTGAGTCATATCAATTTCAGTACCTCTATCATTACCAATATCTTCTTCTGTATAATATTTGTTTTGGAATTTCTCCAGAATGATTTGTTTACCAGTTTTTGTACTTCTTGCAGCTTCTGCTTTTGATTTTTCATTAAGTCTATTTTGTCTATGTTCAACTTTCCATTTATGAAAAGTATCATTATTAATTGGAGTTAATTTATCTTTTGGTAAAGCATCTCTTTCAGTTTCTATAAATTCTTCTAAAGTAATCTTAGGTTGTTGATCAGCAGCTAATTTTTCTAATCTTCTTTGTTCTTTAGTTTTTAAAACAAAACCTGGTGGTAAAGAATGTCTATATTTACATTCAATTTTAAGTTTTGTATTAGTATCAGGACAATTCCAAAACCAACCATATTTACCATCTTCAACAGCTTGAATGAAATGTTTACAAACAATATCAGTTGTAGTTTTTAAATTACCATGTTTTGATAAAATAACTTTTCTTAATTTTTCTTCATCCCATTTATCCATTGTATCTTGTTCTTTTTCAGCTCTAGCATCATCTTTATCATCAGTATATAAATCTCTTTTAGCAGCTTTTCTACCAATATTAATATCATGAGAAAATTTACAATTTTTACCTCTTGAACATGCACCAGCTTTAAAAAATTGACATAAAATTGATTTTGGATCAACTCCAAATGGGATTTTTTGAGTTGTTAAAGAAGATTGTAATAATTTAGCAGCTTCTTTTTTAGCCAATTCAGCAGCTTTTTTCTCAGCAGCTTTTCTCTTTTCCAACTCTATTTGTCTTTTATTATCACCAACATTTGTAGTTTGAGCTATTTGCTGTTGAACTTTTTTTGATTTATTTTTATTTTTCAACCCAAAAGTTTTATCTTCAGCAGATTTAGCAATTCTTTTAGCTTTAGTTTTTTTTTCTGCTTCTTTCTGTTTTCTGACGTCTTTACTCTTGTTCTTTGGAGGCATATTGGATGTGTTTGCAGGGACACCAGAGAGCAAGTCCTGCTGAACCTGTGGTGCTCTGTGCTGAAATGATGAAAATTCTACTCTTTTTGGCACGCGCACACGACCCATGCAATTGCAAAAACAGCCAATGAAATGAAACAGGCCACAAGGACCATCTGCTTGTCTTTTTCCTTCCTGGACTACATCCATTCATTCAAAGTATGCTAGCACTGAAGGCTAAGACTTGCAACAACCAGCTTCATATAAAGCTACTGAAATCTTTACTACAGAGAAACAATCAAGCAAGAAAATTCCAAACAAGTGCGAGAACACTGGCTTATCAACAACAGAAACAACATCAAACTTCAATTAATACTTATAAGAAAATGAGAAGAGAATTCAATATAGCTATAGCTTCAGGTTTAATATTGGCTACTTCTTATGTGGCAATGACAAGAAATGGCTTATTATCTGATACTACTCCAAATTCAAATTCAAATTCTTTTATTTCAAATAGTCCAATTGATAAACAATCAAAACAATATTTTTCTTCTTTAAATACCAATTCTTTACAAAATGGTGGAATCTCTCAACAACAACATAAACAAGGTATTTATTTATTATCTGATGATGAAGTTTCAACTAGATTAAGAGAATTTGAAGAAAGTTATAATGTTAATAGAGGTAATGGTGTCGCTAGATATGATATTTGTCAATTACCAAGTAATAATCCAATTGAAGATGATAGATCTGAAAAAGTAATGCAAGTTCCAATTCAAGATAGATCAAATAATAATGAAAAAGTTGAAGCTGATTGGCATTTTTGGTCCATCTTTGATGGACATGCTGGTTGGAATACATCTGCTAAATTAAGAGATAATTTATTAAATTATGTTATAGCTGAATTAAATAATGTTTATAAAGTTAGTGATAAAAATTTAAGATTAATTCCAAACAATGAAGTGATAGATAAAGCTATAAAACAAGGTTTTTTAAAATTAGATGATGAAATTGTTAATAAAAATGTTATTACATTATTAGAAAATCCAAATAATAAAGCTGGTGCAGCTGAATTATTAATGCCTGCTTTATCTGGTTCATGTGGTTTAATGTCATTTTATGATTCTCATTCTAAAATTTTAAAAGTTGCTGTTACTGGTGATTCAAGAGCTTTATTAGGTTCTATGAATGATGAAAATATTTGGACTGTTAATGCTTTATCAATTGATCAAACTGGTTCAAATCCAACTGAAGTTGCTAAATTATTAAGCGAACATCCAAATGAACCAAATGTTGTTAGAAATGGTAGAGTTTTGGGTTCATTAGAACCAACTAGAGCTTTTGGTGATGCTCGTTATAAATGGACAAAAGATATTCAAGCTAGAGTTTATTCCCAATTTTTTGGTAGACAATCTCCAGCAAACTTAAAAACTCCTCCATATGTTACTGCTGAACCAGTCATTTCAACAACTGAAGTTCAACCATCAAAAAATGATTTCTTAGTTATGGCATCTGATGGTTTATATGAAATGTTAAGTAATGAAGAAATTGTTGGTTTAGTTGTTAAATGGATGGAAAATAAAAAAATGATTAAACCACAACAATCATTAATTGATTCAGTTTGGCCAAAATCAAAAGATAAGAAATTACCAAAAGTTTTAGATGTTTCAGATTCAACAGCAAAACAAAAACAACCATTTAGAAGATCTAAAAATGGTTCAACAAGTTATTTAATTGAAGATGAAAATGTCGCAACTCATTTAATTAGAAATGCTTTAAGTAATGGTGGTTATAAAGATGATGTTAATATGTTAGTTAGTATTCCATCTCCTTTAAGTAGACGTTATAGAGATGATTTAACTGTTACTGTTGTTTTCTTTGCTGATAATGAAAAAGATACAGCTAATGGTGAATCATCTACTTCTGTTAATACTGCTGGTTCATTAGAAATTAACAGAGAAGCTACAAGAGGTGGTTTAGATAAGAAAGTTAAATCTAAATTATAATTATAATTAATTTATTAAATTTTGCTTATATGTGATGTCTTGATTTTATTTTGTTTTGTTTTGTTTTTCCTTTTTTCTTTTTTTTTATTAAATTATTATTCTCTTGATATATATTTGTTGATATAAATGATTTTATCTTCTGTTTTGTTGTTTAGTTTTATTTATTTTTGCTTTAATTTTATTATATCTTGCCTCTTCTTTTCTTTGTTTATTTTAATTTGCATATTTTGATTTTATGAATTTATCTTACAAAAAATATTTATACCTCCTTCATCTTATTTATAACTTATGATATCTCTTTTTTCTTTCGTTTTTAAAAAATAACTTCAATATACATTTTACTCTACTACGTAAATTTATATGTGTAAAGAAGAAAATGTGGAATTAAAACAATATAAAAACAGATAGAAAATATAAAATATAAAGGATAGTAGTAGGAAAAAGGGAGTAACTAATAAAATAAACTAAGAAAATATAGAAATGAACATATAATAAATTGTAACATATAAAAATAAACCCTCCAAATATATATAAAAAAAAAACTATGGTTAGAAAAAAAAAAGGCATAGCAAGAAAAGAGAAGAAGAAAAACTAAAATAATAATAATAATAATAAAATGCACCTATAAACTAAACACTTAGTAATATTCATTTAATTAAATTGAATTAATCAAAGATATATGCATGTAGGAAAATTAAAATTAAGCAAACATGAGTACATTACTAGATATATGACAAAACAACAAAACAAAACAAAACAAAAAGCAAAACAAAATTTCCTAATAATTATATAATATTAATTAAAATTTAACATGCACAATTCTGAGAATTTAAATCTGAATCAGTAGGTGAATTTAAATCAATTCTTTGTGTTGATGGATTTCCATTATTTTCATTATTATTATTATTTTTATTTGAATTTTCTGGGATTTTTTCACCAATGGCCATAAACACTTCATTAACATTATATGAAGTTTTAGCAGAAGTTTCAAAAAACAGTAAACCTTCTTCATCAGCTAAATTTTGACCTTCTTCAATTGAAACTTTTCTAGCACCATCAATTTCTTCACCAGTTTCTTCAGATAATACTAAATCATATTTATTGGCAACCAAAGCAATTATAATACTTTTACTTGCATTTTCACGTAATTCATTAACCCAACGTCTTGCTTTAATAAATGAAGCAGGTTTTGTAATATCATAAACGACTAAAGCAGCTTGAGCATTTCTATAATATAAAGGAGCTAAATTAGCAAATCTTTCTTGACCAGCAGTATCCCAAATTTCGAATTTAATTGTTTTTGAACCAATTGTACAACGTTGAGTTAAGAAAGCTGCACCAATTGTTGGTTCTTTATTTTCTTGAAAATCATTTGAAACAAATCTTAGCACTAATGAAGATTTACCAACTGCTGCTTCTCCAAGTAAGACCAATTTAACAGATGTTTGTTTTGTTGTAGTTGACATTTTATGATAATATTTATATTTATATTTATTAAATTGTATATATCTATTTTTTTTTATTAGATTAAATTATATGTAAAATAATGGTGGCAATAAGAGATAAGATGAAATTGTGTGTGTATTGAACCCAGATCAAGATGTGTAGAAGATGAGTGTAAAAAGAAGTGTGACTATCACAGGAAGCAGTGTATATTTGACAAGAAGAAGTCTTTTGATATTAGAAACCAGTTTTACATGAAATCAGCTGTAGACATGATTTGAGATAACCCTTTCTCTTTCTTTCTTTCTTCTCTTTTTTGATTGAAACTGGACTGGGCGCAGCACGTGGAGCAGCAGACGCGTCGACAGGTGCTGTGGCGCAGTATCGACGCAGAGCATTGATCTGGCCCAAAGAGGAAATTCGATAAGAAGACACAGCTTGATCAAGTCTGATACACCTACCCCAGAGTCTCAGGAAAAGTATATAAAGAATCAAGTTTAGCATGTTAGTCACTGATAGAAATCTGTTCAAGCTCTTTTTAGGGGTTACTAGCTTATCATTGAAAAAATGTCACAACTTCAACCAAAACTATTCAATGAAAAAACTTATGTTCCTATTTCTATGGGTTCAAGAGCTCATAAATATTTACAATTACCAAATGGTATCTTAGTCTTACTTATTTCTGATCCTACTGAAGATTTAGCTTCTTGTTCTCTATCTGTTGCAACTGGTCATCATGCTGATCCTGATCATTTATCTGGTTTAGCTCATCTTTGTGAACATATGGTTTGTGTTAGTTCAAAAGAATTTCCTGAAATTGATCTTTATAAAAAATCTGTTTATAAAGCTGGTGGTCAATTTAATGCTGTTACAATTGCTGAAAAAACAACTTATTATTTTGAAGTCCCTGTTAATAATGATGTCTCTGTTTCAAATGAGCCAATCTTTAATTATACTTTAAATGTTTTTGCTTCTTATTTTAAAAATCCTTTATTTAATCAAAGTTATATTAAAAGAGAAATTGTTGCTGTTGATAATGAGCACATTAAAAATTGCTCTGCTTTGAATAGATTAAGTTTTCATGGTTTAAGATTATTAGCAAATCCAAATCATCAGTTTCATAGATTTTGTACTGGTAATTTCTATACTTTAAATGATTTACCAAATTCTAAAAAATTAAATATTAGAGATGAACTAGTTAATTTTTTCAATTCTGAATATACTCCTGATAGAATGTCTTTAGTTATTAGAGGTCCTCAATCTTTAAACTATTTACAAAAATTGGCTATTATTAATTTTTCTGATATTTCAAAAAATTCAACTTCAAAATTATTTGGTGGTTTAAAGAAAAAAAATAATAAAGATTCAATCATCAAGAATAATTTATCTGAATTTAATATTGTTCAAGATATTTGGACTCCAAGATATACAACTTTACCATTTACTACTTCTGAATTAGGTAAAGCTATTTTAATTGATAATGATACAACTACACCTGTTTTAAGATTAATTTTCCCAATTCCTCAATCATTAAAATCACAATTAACTCCAGTTGAACTATCTTCTTATATTAGTTGGTGGTGTTCTATGTTTGGTGATGAAAGTAAATCTTCTATAAATTCAACCTTTTTTGAATTAGGCTATATTAAAGAAAGTTGTACAATGACTCCTGAAATTTCTTCACAAGGTGATGTTCTTGAATTACAATTACAACTAACTCCAACTGGTTCTAGAAATTTAGACTCAATTTTTGTTATTTTGTTTGATTATGTTGTTTCTGTTTTTAATGAAAAATCAATTAAGCATTCTTCAAAATTGTTATCTCAATTAAATGGTATTGAATTATATAATTTCCTTCATTCTAATGTTTCAGATTATGCTTCTGCTGAAACTAGAGAATTAAGTAGATATTTATTAAATAATCAATCTGCTTTATGTAACTGGATTGTTAAAGGTTCTCCAAGTTTTGATATGAATGATGATAATGGTTTTATTGGTGCTTATAATGAATCTGATCAATGTAAACAATGGTGGTTAAAACAATCTTCTAGATTTATTTCTTTTGTTCAACAAACAATTCATCCAAATAACATTATAGTTAGTTTAATTGGTCCTCAATCAAATTTCAAGAATTGTAAAAGTATTATTAATTTGAATTCTCAACAAATTGAAAAAGATCAATATTTTGGTTTTTCCTATAGAATTTCAAGTTTATCATTCAATAATGTATTAAATAATAATCAAAAAGATTTAAAATATTCATTAATTAAACCAAATCAATTTTGTCCATCTGATTGCAATAATCAATCTAAACTTTTATCAAAGTTAAATGAAATTTCTAAATCTACAACATTAGGTTATACAGTTCAAAATGATTCTGCTTCAACTATTCCAAAATTAGCTTATGTTGATTCAGGTTACCAATTATGGTTGAAAAAAGAAAATGATTTATCTTTTAATGATAGAGCTTTTTTAACTTTAGAATTAACAAATATTAAAATTAAACCAAGTCCAAGTATTGTTTTATCAATTGAAATTATTTGTAACCTAGTTAAAGAAAATTTAAGAAATATATTATATCCTTCATTAGTTTTAAATTATGCTTATGATTTATTTCCTTCAATTAAAGGTGAACCAGGTATTATTATTCATGTTTCTGGTCCTTCAGTTAACGTTTATTCTGTTTTAAAATGCATAATTGATGAAATTAAAAATATTACTACTAATTTTAGAACAATTATTAAACCTGCTGATTATAGAAATGCCAGAGTTGGATTGAAATTAAATTATAATAGTTTAAAAGATGATCCTTCATTTACATTAGCTTCCTTAGGTTTACTTGCAGTCTTAGAACAATATACATGGGATTTAGATCCTAGATTTGAAGCTTTAGAAGAATTGGAATTTGAAGATACTGCTAAATTAGCTGATGCATTATTTGATTCTTGTTATTTAAGTAGTTTGTTACATGGTGATATTGATGTTGATAATTATAAAAATGATTTATTTCCAATTATTCAATCTTTAGTTAAAGAATTTTCAAGTGAAGGTTATATCCAAGCTTCAACAATTTATTTACCATCAAATTCTAATTTTTCAATTCATAGAGATTCATCGGATGAAACTAATGCATTATCATATTTTGTTCAAGTTGGTCCAAGAGAAGATATTTATTCAAGATCAATTACTAAATTTTTAGCATTTGTTTTATCAACTACATTTGCAACTAAATTAAGAACTCAATATCAATTAGGTTATGCAATTTTTACAGGTTTAAGAACTTTAAAAAAATCTGTTGGAATTCATGTTACAATTATGTCAGGTGAACATACACCTGATGATTTAGATTCTAAAATTAATGAAATTTTATTAGAATGGTATTACGAATTTGTCGATGATTTAAAGAAAACTGATTTTAAAACAGAATATATTAATAGATTTATTAAAAGTATTTCAAGTGCAAATCAAAAATTATCACAAATTGGTGGTCCAGCAAGTTTAACTGCTGAATCAATTGGTTCAATTGTTAAAACTAAAGTTATGAAACATCATCAAGGTTATTGGGATCAAATTTTAAATAGATCATATAGATTTGCATTAGACATTTCAGGTGAAGATTCAATTGATTTATCAATAATTGAAAATTTAAAAATTGATGATTTTTTAAACTTTATTAAGATTAAATTATTACCAAATTCTAGTTCAAGATCAAAAATTTCAATTATGTTAACATCAAAAATGTCAAAAGAAGAAAGAGAATCTGCTTTGAAACCAATTAGAATTTATGCATTTTTAACAGCTTCTGGATTACCAATTAAATCTGATAAACTAGAAGAAATTTTAGAAAAATCTGGTGATTCACAAGCTACCTTAGGTAAAGAATTATTCAAATATTATAGGTCACAAGGTAGTTCATTAAAATTAATTACTGCTAGTTTAGCTAAATTATCATTTGATTATTTTTCATCTTCAAAATCGGCAAGTAAATTAGCTGCTGATGAAAAATCTATTTCTAACCCAAGTATTGAAATTAAAGATTTACCAAAATGGCAATCATCGATTGGTTATTATAAAGATAAAATACCAGTTGATCAAGTTTTAAAAAGTTTTAAATGATTTCATTTAATTTAATTACTCTTATTTTTGTTTTTTATTTATATATTTCTTCCGTTACACATCCTTTTAATTTATATATTTAGTAAAATGAATACATTTTATATATTATACAGTTTTTTTTTTCTAAAATTAATTTTATTGTTTTTCTTCTTCTTCTTCTTCTTGTTTTTGACAAATCCAAAATTCACATTTATAATTAAAACTACCTAAAGATTGAACATCACCGCCATAAGTAGTTTCAATATTAGATTCATGTTCAATGAATTTGAAACCCATATCTTTAATTAATTGAATTAAATCATCTTTTGATAATTCAAGACCTTTCATTGGAGTTTTAACTTTTGTTTGTTTATTAGTTTTTGGATCAATTAAAATATTTTCAACAATTTCTTCATCATCTTCATAATGCCATAATAAAGGACCAAAATTAATCCAATAACCATTTTTTTTTAAACAATGTTTAATTGTTTTTAAATAATCAATTATATTACTTGCTGTATCCAAGAAAAAACAAGTATTTATCAAATCGAATTTTTCTTTATTTTCAATTCTAAATTCAGATGCTTCTGGATCATTTGTATAAGTTTCTGAAAGTTTACCTAAATCTGGAGGGCCATATAAATCAACAAATGAACCAGCAACCATTGACATTAGATCACCAACTGGAATAGTTGGGTATTCTTTATTAATAAATGAAACATCACCGGGATTGAAATCAGGTATATAAACTTGCCTTAATTGTGAATTTCTTTTACTAACATTTGAATTCTTATGAATAAAAGGACAAATTAAGAAATTATTTTTAACAAATGTATTGTTTAAAATATAACTTGAATTTAATAACATATGATAAGAAAATTCATTACCTTGAGTTCTAAAACCTCTTTTAACCAATTCGATAACTAATCTACCTAATCCAGCACCAGGAACTAAAACTTCCAAATTTTGTCTATTAACTATATCAGGAAACAATTTTTCACAACTTTCTAAGATTCTACCAAATGATTGGTTTCTTTCAATTTCACCATATTCAGACCATTCTCTAACTAATTGAATCATTATACCTCTAACTTTATCTAAATCATTATAATTACATGGGAACCATCTATCAACATTTGAACTATCAGCACCCCAACCTGCAGCAACAGTTTCTGTAACATCAACAAAATATTTCCCATTAATTTCAATTGAATATTCTAATTGTTCTAGATATTTTGGAAACCATTTTAATAAATTTTTTTCATCATTTGTTAATGAATTCCATTTTTTTTGTTTTGGCTCTAATAAATTTGATTTTGTCCATGATTCATATTCAAACTGTGCTCTTAAAACAGAAGTTAGTGCTTTGAATTCACCTAGATCTTTATCTTGTTGATCTTGTGTAGTTGAAGACATTTTGTGTTTATGTGATTTATTAGTTTTATCAAAGGACTACTAACGTTATCGATCGAAGATAAAAAAGCGTTAAAACTTAAACGCTTAACGCACTCTTATAATAATCAGTTCAAAGTCTTAAAGATCACAACAAAAAAAGCATAAAAAGGATCCTATATATATGAGAAAATAACTAAAAAGTAATATAAAGTAATTGAAAATATAAATTTAATAACAAAAGAGAATAATACTGTAAAATTAATTAATTATTGAGTATTTATTTAGCTTCTTGCTTGTCCAATCTTTCTTTTAATTCTTGATTTTGATTGATTAATTTATTAACTAATCCAGTCAAATCATCAATCTTATTGAAAATTTCATAAGTTTCCCAAGAAACACCAACTTTCTTAGATTCAACAATTGGTGGAACTAATTTATCAATTGATTTTGACCAATTTTTGAAATTCTTAGCAAATGTTGGATCTTCTAATTCAGCTCTTCTTTGAACTCTTAAAGATTCTCTTAGATTTGATCCATCTTCATCTTCTTCATCCCAACCATCAGTTAAATCCCATGGTAAATCATCTTCATTATCATCATCAGCTAATTTTCTTGATCTATTATATTGAACTCTTTTAGCACCTTTAACTTCATAATTTGCTGTAAAGAATAAAGCTGGTGAATATAAAATAACCATAACTAAATCATTAAGTCTTTCAAATGTAACTTTATTTAACCACCATTTAAATGGAATTTCTAAAAAGACAATTTCAATTAAATTACAAGGTGGAACATAAACTTTATAATCTGGTGCTCTAACATATCTTAAAACTTTTGCTGCATATTGAGCTAAATATTCATCAGTTGAATTTTCAACAATATCAGAATAAGCTTGAGAATATAAAGCAATAAGAATATTCAATAAGATAGTAACAACAATGAAAGTATAAGCGTAATACAAGATATTACCATAAGGATAAGCAAATCTTTCAATAGCACCAAAATCAGGACCACTTAAAACAGTTTGGAACATATTTTCAACAACAAAAGCAGTTAAATCTCTTTTACCATCAGCTTGATCTAAACCTAAAAATGCTTGTAAAAATCCAATCATAATAACACCTAATAAAAAGAAGAAAATGAATGATTCTTTCATCATTTTTCTAATAACAACAATCATTGCACCAACAAATTGGATGACATCTAAAAATAATAATAATCTAATCCACATCATTGGAGCAGCTAAAGATAAAATTCTATAAGCAATTATATTCAGATCGAAATTTTTATCAGCATCTTTCATATCAATAGCACTAGCTCTTGCAATAAATGATAAAATAATGATACCATACATGAAATCATTGAAACCATTTGATAATTGTAAATAATTATAACCAATATGAGAGAATTTTTGAAATTCATCAACAACAAAACCTAGTGTAAATAAATAATAAATTATTTCAATAACACCAAATTTATGATTATAAAAATCAGTATTGACAATATAAGTATACAAAATCAAATAGATGAAAGAAAGGAAAATTTCAAGGATGTTTTGATATAATGGAGTTTTAATTCTATCTGGATCAAAATGAGCTGAAAAATTGATATTTTTATTACCTTTATATAAAACGTATTCAGAAGGATCAGTTGAAGATTGAACAATCCAACCTCTCCATAACCATTTAATACATCTTTGATAACCAGAAGAAGCAATAATAGAAGTTGAATGCATATCAACAGCTAATTCTAAAACATTAGCAGAATCAGTATCAACATCATTTAAATTGATTGAGTATCTATGACAAAGCATTGATAAAAATAAATATTTGTCATCGGTTTCTTCTTCAATTAAAATTGAAGCAATAGTTTCAGCACAAGTTTGTCTTGAAGCATATAAGCTATCATCACTTAATTTGTTTGATGATAAATCTCCATACCAACCAGCAACTTGTAATAAACAGAAGACAAGACAAGCTTGATATCTTTTAGCAGATGAACCTCTACCATCACCTTCACCACCAGCGGCATCTTTGACAGCTTTTAAGACTTTATCATTGATAATAATTGAATCTTGACCTTTAATATGGTCATCAGACATAGTAATTGGGATCAATTTATCAATCAGATGCTTTAAATTGATTGCGATTCTAAGAACTTGTCTTGGAGAAGGACTCAAATAGTCATTAGAATCCTCGTCGTCTAAGAAGACTGGCAAGACTATAGCACCAGACATAATTTATATATGAATACGATGGATGCTGAAAAGAGAAGCAGCTGATAAAACACGATAATTCCAGGAATTTCAGTTAAATTTGAAAATAAAAATGAAAACGAAAACACGGCTGTGCAATCTCAGGGTCTTTTCAAGGCTGTGCAAGACTCGAAACGCGTCAGAAATCAGAGTGAAATATACTAGTATTACTAGAGAACTGGTGTTTTTAATCTTTACTAGAATATCAAATTATAATCAAAATCAAAATGTCTTATTTGGATCAGCTACCAGCAAGTCTACAGGCTAAAGTTAAACAAGTCATCTCTATATATCCTCCAAGTGAACAAACGTTTAAAGATTTAGTAGACACATTAACCAATTCTAATTCTAATAATCAATCAAATAATAAAAAGAGAAAAATAGACAATATAGTTACTGCTACTACTAATAATAATAATAATAATACAAGTGATAAGAAATTACCAGATTCATTAAATGATTATAATGTTCTTTTACAAATACCAGAATTATCAGTTCAATCACCAATGAGAAAAAAATTAAATATGTTATTTTTAAGTAAAAAATCAAATTCAAATGAAAGATCAATTGCGTTTACAAAATCATTAGAATCAAAACCTGAATTAATATTAGATGATTTATCAAATGAAAATATTAAATTTGCTTCAATTTTACAAACTCCTGATAAAAAATCATTTAGAAGTTTAATTATTGATTATAAATTTAATTTAGGTAATACAAATAAAAATGAAATTTTATTAATTAGTTTTAATTCAGATTCATTTATGGATAGATTTGGTGCACTTTTAAATAAAAATGAAACTTTAATTACTTTTTTAATTGATAAATTTCAAAGGTTAGGTATAAATTTAATTGATGGATGTTCAAATAATGATATATTTTTCGTTGAAACTTATAAAGGTACAAAAGAAGGTCATTTATATTTTATGCCTGATAATATTATATTTGGTTTTAAAAAACCAACAATGGTATTTGATTGTAATGAAATTGAATCAATTACTTATACATCAATTACAAGATTAACATTTAATATTACATTAAGTTGTTTAAATGGTGAAACATTTGAATTTTCAATGATTGATCAAAAAGAATTTGAAAAAATAGATTCATATGTTAAATTACAAGATTTTAATAATAGATCAATGGCTGATGAATTTAAAGCAACTTCACAATTAAAAACTAATAATCCTGATAATATACCAAATAATTTATCTGAAGCTGCTAAAAATGTTCCTGGTGCTGAACAATTGATTGGTGATGATTCAGATGAAGAAGATGGAGATTATGAAGATGTTGATAGTGATGATGGTGCTACAGAATCTGGATCTGAAACTGAATCAGATGATGAAACTGAAGATGAATCAAACATTGATAATGAAGATGAAGATAATATTCAAGAGATTCAAAATCAACAGTTACAACAACCTTTAAGTATCTTTGATCAATTTGGTGACTATGATGACGATGATGATGAAGAGGATGGAGATCATGATGGACAAGATGATGAAGATGAAGATGATGATGATGATGAAGATGAAGATGGAAGTTTTGGTCAACTACAAGAATATGATCCAGATGAATTACAAAAAGAATTGGATGCATTGAATCAATTAGATGATGTTGATGATGCTGGATATCTACAATTTGTTGAAGAGAATTATAATCAACAGATCCAATAATAAATTACATGTATTGCAATTTGTAATTGTATAATATTTAATTTTAATAGTTATAGTATAAATAAATTTAATTTTCTATTGAAATAAAAAAAACAAATATAAATAAATAAATAAATAAGTAATGAATTAAATAGCACCTTCTCTAGTTTTCTTTAATTTTTCTAATCTTCTTTCTAATAACAAATTATTATTGTCAACCCATTTATTAAAGAAATAACCAAAACCAACCCAGACACCTCCTGAAATTAAGAAAGCTTGTGGATAATAAAATAGTGGTGCTTGTCTAATACCTTGCTGTAAAGCTCTTGCTCCAATTCCTATTTTTTGAATGTTAGTAAAGTAAACTCCTTCCTGTGATCTCTCGTTGTGGCAACTTAACATACCAAAGGCGGCCCATCCTGCTAGCGATGTTGCAACCATGATGATTTGAATGAATTTGTAGTTGTTTGAACCTGTTAAAGGAATCGAATTAAACCAATATCAAATAGGAAATAGGAAATACCCCACTCTTCTGGTGTGCCACGCGTGGCTGGTATACTGCGCCTCGTGAGTAAAATGACAAACCCATTTTAAAAAAACTGTTATTTTATTTTATTTTGATTGATTCAACTAATTTGATTTCAATAAATAACAAACAAGAATATGAATAAACAAACAACTAAGAATCCTAAAAAATCAAATCAATCAAATAAAAAATTGAAAAAATTACAATTAAATAATGGTGGTGGTCAAACATTAAAACAATTAGAAACTAAAAAAAAAAAAATATTTAAACCAATTTTATCAAATCCATATACAAAATCAAATTCATGGCCTTTAATTAAACCTGAAATACTTCAAGATATATTGAATTTGTTGACTACTAAAGTTTTACTACAAATTCAAAATTATAATATTTATAAAAAATCTAAAAATGATGATTTAAAATTAAATGAACCAACCGAATTTAGATATTTTCAAGTTGGTTTTAATTCAGTTATGAAATTAGTAGAAGATCAAATTAAATTAATACAAAATGATAATTATAATCCAAATGATGATAACATAATACGATATTTATTTGTTTGTAAAAATGATTTAACTTCACCTTTATTATTTAATCATTTTCCAATTTTGAGTCAATTATCAAATATTAAATTAATTCAATTACCTAGAAATTCAAATAAAAAATTATCAAAAGCAATTTATGGAGATGATTCAAATGGTACAATTGAAATATTATGTTTAAAAAATGGTTTTATAAAAGAATATCCAATTTTAAAACATATTATTGAAGAAAATGTCGATTTAGTTAATATTGATTTTATTGGTGATAAATTAGGTTTAAATGTTAAATTTTTATTAACTGATCATCCAATAATTAAGAAGAAAGGTTCTAAAGTAGATAAATAGATTTTTGTATTATTAAATTAATGTACAGTAGATTTTAAGATTACCCCCCTCCCCCTTAATAAAGTAAAAGCTTATAAAATAAAAATATAGAAATAAATAACTTTTTTTTTTAACGTCTAATAACTTTTGAAGCTAATGTAGCAATACCTCTAATTTGATTACCATTCAAATTTAGTTTAGTTATATCTTTTCCCATACTTGATAGCATATTAACTAAATTATTTGATTTATTAAAATTTGGTGATTCTTCGTTAATAATGAAAAATTCACTCTTACTATTATCATTATTCTCTTTGTCTGAATTATTTGATTTTAAAACATGATCATCAATACCAACAACATAATGATTATTTAGTTTATTAAAATAAAGTAAAGTTGTTGCTCTTGTAACTGCAACATACATAACTTTTTTCTTTTCAGAAAAAAATAAATTATTATTATTTTGTGATAATATGAAAACAATCGGAAATTCTAATCCTTTTGCTGTATGAATTGTTGAAAAATTAACTTTATCTTTATTATTAATATTTTGTAATTGATTTAATTTTGAATTTAATAATAATTCAGTATTATAATGATGTAAATAAAATTGTAATAAATTTGAATTATCATTAATATTTTTACTTTGTTGTAATTTTGACATTGATTTTAATGAATTCCAAATTGATAATAAAAAATCTTCATATTCATTTAATTGTAATGGACTTAATTTCTTTTTCAATAACCTATCTTTTAAACCATATTTATTAGCTAAAGAAATAATTATAAACATAATTGAATTTGGATCATTAAAATTGATTTCATTTCTACATTTATTTAAAAAATTAATATAATCCTTAATTATATTTGTAATTTTAGATTTTTTCATTTGATTATTATCATTAATATAATCCCAAACTGATATATTTAATTTTGAAGAATTATTATGAATATTATTCATTGTTGTTAAACCAATACCTTTTAACATTGATAGAGTTGTTAATAAAGCTAAACTTTGGTTTGGATCAATTAAAATTTTCATATATTGTAAAATTAAAGAAATATCAGTATTTAACCATCTTGGAGTTGCACTTAATCTATTTAAACCCATTTTATCATTATCTTTTGATTCAAAATATCTATAACATGAATCAACATCTTGATTTGCAAATGATAATATGGCAATATCAGAGTAATTAATTTGATTATTTGAAGATTTAATTATTTTTTCAATTTCATTATAAATAAATTCAAATTCTTCATATTCAGAACTAAAAGATTTTCTAATTGGTTTTAAAAAACTTGAACTTTTAACACAAGATTCCATATTAATTGGTAAATTTGTATTACCTAATACTTTAGTTGAAAATTGTAATAATTCGGGAGTTGATCTAAAACTTTGATTCAGTGAAATTGTTTTATTATTTTCAAATTTTGGTAATATTTTACCCCAGTTTTTTGAATATTCTGCACCTAAGAATTTATAGATTGATTGATTTGGATCACCAGCTATTGTTAAATGTTTATTCAAAGATAGATCTAATATAATTTCAGATAAAGCAGGATAAACATCTTGAATTTCATCAACTATTATAACTTTATAATTATTAATAAATTCAATTTGATGATCAATTGATTTTAAAATTTCATGACATTCCAATAACAAATCATCATAAGAAAAAATATTATTTGAGCCAACTAAATAATTAATTTTCAAATAGGCAGATTTTGGTAATTTATGTTTTAAAAACAATTCACTTAATAAGTAACTACTATTTTGATCATTATTAGTTTCATTAAATAGTCTAATATCTTTAATTAATCGTTTGAAACTAGCTGAATTATAAGGTTTTTTATTTGAATTTAAATCATTTGATATTAAATCATATAATTTTTTCAACTGATCATCTTCTAATAAATACCAATTCTTATCAAATTTATAATCTAAAACATTTGAAGCAAAAGAATGAAAAGTTAAGATATCAACCTGATTTGTCAATTGATCGCCAATTAAAGAGTTCAATTTTGATTGTATATCACTGACAGCACGATTAGTAAGACTTAATACCAATATTTCACTTGGATTTAAACCATTTGATAACATATAAGCTATTCTATTGCTTAAAGTTCTAGTTTTACCAGAACCAGGACCAGCTACCAAGTTAAGAAGAGAATTGGGTTGAGAATAGTCACTGACAATGGCATTGTATTGTAACTGAGTACATTCTATGTCTACCTCTGTGTCTATGTCCTCCATACCCCCGTCGTCTTCAACCTCTTCTTGATCTGTTCCCTGTTCCCTTTCTCTTTCTCTTTTGCAAAAAACGTGTCTGCGTCGACCGACTCCTGGAGTCCTTGCTTGCTTGCGTCGATTTGAATTTCCATTTTTATCAACTAAGCTTGAATTAAAGGAGAAAGATACTTCAATTCCTATTTTCAGTTCAAATCTTCATATCAATTCCTAGAGATTCCTTCATATCCATAATGTCTGCTCAATCTTCACAGTTCCAGCAACTGGAAAAGTTAGGTGAAGGTACCTATGCAACTGTTTATAAAGGTAGAAATAGATCAACAGGAATATTAGTAGCTTTAAAAGAAATTAATTTGGATAGTGAAGAAGGTACTCCATCAACTGCAATTAGGGAAATCTCTTTAATGAAAGAATTAAATCATGAAAATATTGTTACTTTATATGATGTTATTCATACTGAAAATAAATTAACTTTAGTTTTTGAATATATGGATAAAGATTTAAAAAGATATATGGATACAAATAGTTTTAATAATACTGGTGCTTTAGATCCTCCAACTATAAAATCTTTTATGTTTCAATTATTAAGAGGTATCATGTTTTGTCATGACAATAGAGTTTTACATCGTGATTTAAAACCTCAAAATTTATTAATTAATAATAAAGGTGAATTAAAAATTGGTGATTTTGGTTTAGCTAGAGCTTTTGGTATTCCAGTTAATACTTTTTCAAATGAAGTTGTTACTTTATGGTATAGAGCTCCTGATGTTCTGTTAGGTTCAAGAAATTATTCAACTTCAATTGATATGTGGTCAGCTGGTTGTATATTGGCTGAAATGTTTACTGGTAAGCCTTTATTTCCTGGTTCTTCAAATGAAGATCAATTATTAAAAATATTCAGAATCATGGGTACTCCAAATGAAAGAACTTGGCCTGGTGTCACTAATTATCCAAATTATAGAAGTAATTTTAATGTTTTCATTCCACAAGATTTAAGAATTTTAATTACAAATATTGATAATTTAGCTTTGAATTTATTACAAGGTTTATTACAAATGAGACCAGAATTAAGAACTGGTGCAAGACAATCTTTACAACATCCTTGGTTTGCTGAATATACTGGCACTGGTGTTCCAGGTGGTTATGATGCTCATCAGCAGCAACAACAACAGCAACAGCAACAACAACAGCAGCAGCAACAGCAACAACAGCAACAGCAACAACAACAACCTCAATTACAAGCACAGGCTGTTCCTGGTTATGGTTATCAAATGTAATTAAATATAATTGATTAATTTATTGGCCCCTGGATTTCATTTTTAATTTTATTTTTATTGTTTTATTGTTTTATTTTATTTTTATTTGTTTGTCTTTTAATTTATTGATTCATTATTCTTTTTATATCATCCCCATTTTCGGTGAACGCTATTATTTTTTTTATCTTTCTATCTTATTATTATCCATATATCTCTCAGATTCTCTCTATCTTTACTTATTTTTATAGTTTTATTGTTTGCACTTACTTTTTACCACTTCACATTTTTTCTTTTTTGTTATAGTTTACTTTTTTTGGACTCATTTTGTTTTTTTAATAATATTAATCTGTATAGATACTACATGTATGGGGTAAGTTGTATAGCAGAGCATCATTAGAGGCACGTTCGAAAAGTAGCAGACAGCTCAAGATTTTTAGAGCACCACAGAGAACACATCACTGCAGCACAGAAATCATACTAAACACATCTAGCCATATAGGTTCTTCTTCTTGTTACACAATGCCATCCCCTGATGAAGAACAGGAACCCAGTTTAACTGCAATTAGCTCTGCTGATAGTCTGGAAAAGAGCAACTCAAATTTAAATTCAACAACTTTAAATCAAACTTCAACTAATAGTAGTAACAATCAAAATCAAAATACTACAAATAATGCTTTAAACTTGAGTTCACCATCTCTGCCAAACAGAATGTTATCTTTATCAACTACATCAATAACATCTCTGCTTCCTTCTTTTTACTCTTTAGGCTCAAATTATTCAATGCCCACTATTGGTAATGGTACAACTGATAATATACCACAATTTGTCTCCGATGAATTAGCAAGAGAATCTGATGTTACAGTTTCTACAAATATAACACCACAAGCTGAATATAAAGGTTTTGCTTCTTATGTGATTTCATGTATTTTCATGTTTACTTGGTTAGCTTGGGCACTTTTACCTGATTCAATTTTGAATAGTATTGGTATTTATTATTATCCATCGAGATGGTGGGCTTTAAGTATTCCTTCATATGTTTTGGTTTCAATGATGTATACTTATATTTCATTAGCTTTATATAACATTGAAGTTAAAACTCCTCCATTGAATGATTTAAGAACAATTGTGGACGATTCTGGAATTGTTGTTACTGAATTGGAGGATTATAGAAATGATGATATTAATAGATACTTATTCAACTCTACAAGTGGTATTTGGGATATTCCAATTAGTGAAGCTAACAGAGTTCTCTATAGTGAAACAGAATATGACATTGAATGAAGTGAATCAATCTGATAAAGACATTTTGATAAATTTATGAATTGGAATTTCGAATTGCATATAAAGTTTATAAACTTTACACATACTATAGGTAGTATTAGATATATATGAAATATTATCAATTAACTAGGGATATGTATCAAGCTACAAGGTTATAGTCCAACAACATCAGCTGGAATACAACAAAATAATTATCCACTTTCTTGAACATCTGAACCTAGTACAATTGAATGTACTTCATTTAATTTACATGTAGAAGATTTCATGAGAGAAAGAAGATGATGACGATATTCATAAAAAAGTAATAGATTTTGATGAAGCAATTGAAAGTGATGATAATTCTCCTTTTCGTTTGTGTATTTTTGTTTTTTTTTTATATTATGATGATTGCAATCATTAAGTTGATATTTATATCTAATCTATATGACATGTATTATTGGATCAAAAATATTATTCTGTATACTCCTAGAAAAAGAAGAAAGCCATTACCGTAAATTCGAACAGAAAGACTTAATTTAGCTTCTTTTTAGAAAAGAAAACAAGTTTAAGTGATTTTTCAAAAAATTTACACTCGTTTATGAAATTATCAATCATTAATATTATCTATATTAAATTCTAAGGAGTATAGCAAAGGTAAATCAAAAAATAAAAAAACTCATTAAAAAACGAAAAAAACATTAAAATAATCATAATAAAATACATAATAATAAAAGTAACACCAAAGTTCCAAACCCATCTCAGGATTCTCAGCCAACTATTTCTTCTTATATCTTGTATACTCTTTTTGCTTCTCCGGATGATCACGCTTAAAAGTTTGTAGTAAGAATACTGGATTAATAGGACCTGTTGCAATCATCGATCTTTCATAATCAAAGAAGACCACTTGTCCATTCCGAACACACATATTCAAATCACTTGAAATGTCATTATGTGAAATTCCTATTGATGCTAATTGCTCGATTACATTTAAAGCAGATTCAAAATGTCTCGGTTCAGTTAACTTATTCTCAACAGGAAGTTTTTCAACTGCAATAAATCTTCCTCCATAAACCCTTAGATTTTTTGTTGATTTTAATGTACATTTACCAACAGAAAATAATCGAGGAGAATAAATATCAATATTTCCTTTTGAAATTTCATCTTGGATTTTAATAAGTGCTCTAATTTCAGTCGATCTTCTTTCAAGATGATTCTTTTCAAATTTAGCAAAACCAGTTTTTGTACTTCTTTGATGTTTATAAATTTCGGATGTAGTATCCAAAATCTTCTGAATCACCCTAGGAAAACGTTTAACATCTATCTGAGTATTATATGTTTTGTTAAAGATGGAAGAAGGATAGTCTATTACAACAAATGATGAGTATGAAACATCTCTCACACTATCTTGAACAATTTTAACATCATAGTATTGAGGATCATCAAGATCGATTTCGATTGTTTCATCGATCAAATAAGAAGTAGCAATACTTTCATCTTGTAATTCTTCTCCAAGTTTTTTATATTGTAAAAATTGACGACTCAATGAATTTAAGGTATTACCTTCAATTGATTCAAAATATTCAGAAACTTCCATCCTTATTTTTTTCAAAAACTCATCTCTATATAAACTTTCAACCTTGATTTTGTTATTAAAATCTTTAATAAATAAAGATACATCTGTAAATACAGCATTGAAAAAACATACAAATGAATTATAATTGTGTTGATTGTAGAAATATGTAGAGGATCTATACTGTATCTCTCTGGTGGCTTTTATATCCTTGGATTTGTGCAGTATGTTTTCAATATTCAACATTTTGAAATCTTTTTCTGGTTTTTCAAACTTAACTAAACTAATAGAGGCAGCATCAGAAACAATAACCTTCGGTTTTTTGGAAAAAATAAAAGACAAAAACACCTGTTCCAATATTCTTTGACTACCAAGGAAACCGGGTTGATCAGCAAAAGAGGCCAAAGAAGCAATACCCCAAACAGGAAATTTTTTAACTTCAATTGGGCATGTAAATGAAACAAATTGGCCATTATAAAGTATTTCAAAAATACCATTCAACCTTGGAAATTTATTTGCTTTTATCTTGTATTTCTTGAAGCCAGCATCATCTTCAAAATTTTGAAATTGAAACTGTTGTGTATATTTTACTTGAAATGGGGATTTTTTGGAAGATAATATCTCATTGATGATGGATTCAGTCCGTGTCCCATAAAATGAATTTGTCATTGGCTGTGTATATTCAACTTCTGATTTGGATTCATTTAAAACTGAAGTAAGTTTGGGCCCAGAAAAACTTTCTTTAATATCTAATAAAGAGCATGATTCAAGCGTGCCTTCAAATAAGGAAGAGTTAAAAGGTTCATCTTCAATAGGTCCTACTCTCTTGAATATATGGGGATAGAAAGTTTTTGAAAGAATGCCTGGTTTATAGCTAGAAGAAATAATATCTTGCATATTATCAGATGAATGTACAGTACTAAAGTCTTTTGTAACTTCTTTACCAGTTTCAGCAACTATAT
>JAJLSG010000332.1:0-44578 GCA_030567495.1 Ambrosiozyma neoplatypodis | reverse complement strand
GATAATAAACAAAAGATCTATCAACATCTTTAGAAACTTGATCTTCTTCTTTGTGTGAAGGTAATGATTTCCAATCTGAAACAAATTCAATTGAATCTTTATCAACTTCAATAAACTGAGGCCATGCTTTAGCTCTTAATTCTTTATCAATCAATCCTGTTCTAGTAATTGCTAATAATTTCAAAGATTCTAATTCTTCCAACTGATCTGAAATCGTTCTTCTCTTATCAGCAACATAAGGCAAATCTTCAAAAACTGACTTTTCAACATTATCCACTGACTTTATTTCTGATTCTGTCCATTTAGGTAACAATACTGTACTATGCGAAGTACCATTATAACTGGATGATGCCATATTGACATTGTTCTGGTTGTTAATCTGCTTATCGGTCGTCGTACTTGTTTCTGGAGTGACTGTGGAACTCGATGAAGAGGAGGACATCTGCTTTGGTTCTGGTTCTGGCTCTGGCTCTTGTGTAGTCATTAGTATAGTTTTGATATAGTAGTAGCCATGTATAAACTGTAGATAAGTTTCCTGGTTATCGTAGTTGTTTACAGAAAAAGGTGAAGATGGAAAAAAGTTGTTTTGATTTGAGGCCAAAGTTGGCGGCTTTTTTCCTGTTTTCCTAGATAAAAGTCATTTGAAATCAACTGGAATCAATGAAGAAAGACTACTCTATAGGCAAGAGACTAGGAGGAGGTCGTTTCTCTGATGTTTACAATGCTACTTATGTGTCTTCTGGTGTCGAATATGCCTTAAAAGTGGTTGAACCAGATGATGAAAGACCTCCACATAATTCAAGAAATGAGTTGAAAATCATGTTGAAATTGAAACAAAAGCATAATAAACATGTCACTGAATTAATAGATCATTATCAAACATCAATTGAAATAGGATTGGTGTTTCCATTATATCAATTGGATTTGAATCAATTATTGAATCATAATTGTAAAACAAGATCAAAATTTAATAGTTTAGATGGTTCAATTACCAAAGTCAAAGAAAATAAAATGGATACAAATGATATTATAAACATATTCAAAGGTATATTAGATGGATTATCATATATTCATAGTCAAGATATTATTCATAGAGATATTAATCCAAATAATATAATGTTTAATTCAAACGATCTAACAAATCCAATTATAATTGATTTTGGTATAAGTTTTCAAAAACCAAATAACTTTGGATTAGAATCCAATGATAATAAGATTACAGATATAGCAACAGGTTATTACAAAGCACCTGAACTACTATTAGCTATTAAAGACTATAATGAAACTGTTGATATTTGGTCAACTGGTGTTATTTTGATGTTATTATCAAGTTTAAATGGTGAAGTTCCATACACTGAAGATGCACAATTTAGTGACTTATCATTATTAAGTAATATAGTTAATACATTTGGTTCACCTCCTGTTGATTGGTCTGATGCTAAAGATTCAAGAACTTTTAAAGCTTTGAATGAAAATTTCTTTATTAAAAAAATGAAAGATATTGAAATTTTATTACCTAAATTAAAAGATAATTTGAAAATAATTGAAATTTTTAAAAGTATGATGGTTTATGAAACTTCTAAAAGATTATCTGCCTTTGAATTATTGAAATTGTTTTAATCAACTTGAACTAGAACTGAATTGGATGATTGCTATTTAGATTTTTGCTTACATTACATTCTTTGCTTACCTTATATATTTTGCATATTTTATACTCCCCCAAAAATACACATATACACATATCTTATAATTCATGATTTCAGTAAGTTTAGTAACCGATTTTACTTCACAATTAAATTCTAATATTCTACTACATGTACTTTTAATTCTTAAATGAAATAGAGATAAAAGGTAAAAAGTAAATTAAAATATAAAAAAGACAAATAGAAAGAGAGATAGGGAAATAATAAGTAATAAGTAATAAAAGAGAGACTATAAAACAAAATAATTTTGATTTTTTTTAAGGGTATAAAAAGCAAACAAACAAACTGTAAATAATTTTTTTTTTTTTTGAATTTTTTTTCTAAAAAAGGAATTAGTAATGGAAGATGTAATAATTGTAATGTAGATCAATAAAAATAAAACAAAAAGACAAGATAGAAAGACAAACTAGAAACAAAAAAAAAGGGATTGTAAACATAACAGTATAGAGGGAAAAAGAGAGTATAAGTAAGTAAGTATAAAAAATTAAATTAAGAGAAAAAAAGGAATAAAAAATTAAAGATATTAAAATATAATGAAATGTAATGATGAAATTGTAATGATGAAATGATAAGCATGTGATGATGAGGGTATATAATATTAATAAAAAAAAATAAGTAGTGGTAATTGGAATTGTAGTTAAATTTAATGGTAAAGATTAAAAATGAAAAATGTAAATAAGAAATTAATTAAAAAGAAAAAGAAAGTACGTTGTATAATTTTAAAAAAAATGCAAATAATAACAATAATAATAATTTTAATAAATGAACAAAATGATAATGGTTTTTTTCTAAAATAAAATAAAAATAAAACAATGAACAAATTAATAAATTACCCTATCTAATTTCTAAAAATTAATGGACAAAAAAAAAAACAGTAAGATAAGACTTTTTTCTAAAAAAAGGTATAATATATGATGATCAACAACATTGATAATAATAACAAACAAACTAAGGTGATATGATATAATGATAACAAAACAAGTGATATAGTAATGGCAAACAAACAATAATAAGTGATATAATGATAATAATAATGAACAAATAATAATTGAAGTTGATTGAAAAATAATGAATGAAGGGAATGAAATCAACAACAAAATACAATATAACAGGAATAATAAACAAATAAATTGAAGTTGAATGAAAACAACAATTTCTTAATTTTTAATTTTCACAATGGTATTTTCTAAATATAAGTATAATAATAATAAACAACGATGATAAAAGACAAAAAAGACTTTATTATCAATCGATAAAATAAACAAACTAAGGATATCAAAATGGAAAATGGGATAAAGAGTGTGATATATCAAAAAAAAAGGAATAAGTGAGTAAGTTGAAAAGGAATGAATAAAAGTTAGTGTTCACAAATGGATATTTCAAGGATATCAAACAAAAATGAAAGAAAATAAAAACAATTCAAATCTATTGCCAATAACTACCAGAACTAGAACCAGAACCAGTATTACCAACATTACCAGAACCAGCACCAAAAGCACCACCAATACCAGTACCGAATCCTTGAGTATTTAAATTCAAGTTAGGTGTATTCAAACCACTATTACTACCATTGAAGTTGAATTGACTTTGTGATTGTTGTTGTTGTTGTTGGGATGGTTGATTTTGTAATTGTGATTGTTGAAATTGTTGCAATTGTTGTAATTGTAATTGTTGTGATTGATACATGTTTAATTGCATCGATTGAGTGTAATGATGACCTTGTGGTTGTGTTGGTTGCTGTTGTTGTTGATAGATTTGTGATGGTTGGAATTGTGATGATGAATTTGATTGATGAATAAAATTAAATGGACTTGATGAACCAATTGGTTGTTGTTGTTGATTAATAGTCATTAAATTTTGTTGTGAAGTTGGTGATGGTGATGATGAACTATTTGAATTAGTTGATGATGGGAAAGATGGTGGTTGAGTATCAAAATTACTTGTTGATGATGATGTTGATATATTTGTAGTTGTTGTTGTAATTGATGATGTTGAACTTGTTATAAATGAACATGGTTTAATTTTTTTATTTAAAATTTCAAAATTATTATCTTTTAAAAATTGTAAAATTGTTAAAATTAAAGTTTGAAATTTATCAGAATTAATTATTTTAAATTGATCATTTTCATTTAATCTATCATTTGTAATTTTAAATTCAAATAAATTATTATTAATTTCAAATGAATCAGGATAATAATTTAAAATAATTGAATCATAATTTAATGATTGTAAAGATTGTAAATGAATTTCAATATTAAATAATAATTTTAATGGAATAATAACACTTGATAAGAATTTTTCTTTTAATTGATTATCATTTGAATTTGAATTTAATTGATTAAAATGATTTGATTTTTTTAATTGAAATTCATATTCATATGGTAAATATTTATTTAATTCAGATAAACAAGTTTTTGAATTATTATCAACACCAAAAATTTCTAATAAAATATTTGATTGATTTAATAAAATTGAATCTAATTTTGGAAATTTAATAAAAGTATTTGTCATTTTTTCTAATTCTGTTATAAAATTAGTTGGTTTTCTTCTATTTAAATTAAAAAATTTATTTAATTGCCATGAAATTAATAAATTCCATTGACTTAAATTTAATTGAATAATTAAAACATTATAATTATTTAATTTAACTTTTTCAACTAATTTTTCTAATTCTAATTTTGCAATTGGAATTTGAGATTTATTTTTTGATGGACATTTAATAACAACATTATTTTTTCTAATAAAAGATTGTTGATAATTAGTTGATTGATTTTTATGTAAATCATCTAATTGTTTATCAGACATTTCAAATGAATTTGAAAATTTAATAAAAACATTAAATTTTCTCATAATTGTTTGAACAGTTTGACCACCAACACCAATAATTTGTCTATGAAAACTTTCAGGAACATTAAAAGTTAAATGACAAGGTAGTTCATCTTCAAATAAACCTAAACCTAAAACAGAATCAATTAAATCATTACAAGTAATTTCAACGATAAAATCATAATCAGTAAATGGTAATAATTTAATTGTTGCACTTGACATATTCATAATTTTAATAATTTTACCATTTTTTTTACCAGTTATAAAATCTTTTTCTTTATTTGGTAATTCAATTTGATATTGACATTGAACATTAATTAAATTACCATCAATAAATTTTGGAAATTGAGTTAATGAATTTGCTGAAACTTTAACTGAATCAGATTTACCTAAAATTTGAAATATAAAATCAGATTTATTTAATTTTGTTAATGAAACAATTGAATTTGATGAAAATGATAAACTATCAGAAAAATTTAATAATTTATTAATATTTAAATTTGAATTTGAATTATTTGAATTAATTGTTAATGAAAATTTTGCACTATAAATTAAACTAATCATTTCCATAAATTTTTCAATTGAATAATCAACTTCTTCAACAGAATTACCTTGAAATGAAATTAAATCACCAGAATTTGATTTAGCTGAATAACCTAAAGTTGGGATTGAAATAAAACAACCAGTTTTAAACATTATATTTTCTAAAAATTCATTATCTTGATTTTGTAAAATTAATAATTCTCTTTTAATTGGCATCATTGAAATTTGTTTAATAAAAGGAATTTTTGAAATATTTGTAATTATATCAGAAATTTGATGTTTTGCTAATAAAACCATTGGTCTTAAACCAGTTATATAAATTTTACAATCATCATCAGTAGTTGTATTATTATTATTCAATGAATTGTTATAATATAATTCAGGTGTTAAATTTGGTAAATATAAATTACAATTAGTTTGTTTAATAATTTTTTTTAAATTTGAAAATTCAATACCACCAATTAATGGTAAAATTGATAAATTTAATAATTGTAAATAATCAGTAAATGAATTTGGATTTAAATCATCTAAAAATAATTTTATTTTATTTTCAACTAAAATAACTTGATCTCTATTACCAACAATAAATAAATCAATTTTATTATTTTCATTTGAACCAGTTAAATAAATTGAAACATTATTATAATTTGAAATTTCATTAATAAAACTTAATAATTTATTATCGGTATTTGAATTATTAATTGTTAATTTTTTTCTAATAATTTGAGAATAAGATTTTAAAATTAATAATCTAATATCATTCATTTCTTGTTGAACATGATAATTACCAATAATTGATATAGTAATTTTTAAATCAATTAATCTAAATTCATTTAATATAGTCATGATACCATAAGAAGCATAAGTTTCATTAACTTTATTAACAATTTTTCTTAAATTTGGTAAATTATCAAAGATTTTTGAATTTGATGGTAAATTTTGAAATAAAGAATTTAAATTATTATTATTATTTTCTTCAATTCTCCAATCATTATTAATTAAAGATTCATGAATTGTAACTGAAGGTTTAATAAAATAGATATAATTTAATGGGAATGAAACAATAACTTTATCATCATTACCAATATTACCCTGTTGAGGGAGTGAATTTGAATTTTGGATTTGTTGACTATTATTCATAGTCATAATAATTATAATAATAATAAAAGCAAAGGATGAAGAAGCAAAGAGAGTATAGTTATAGTATAAACGAGAGTGAGATAGTTTGTAGTTTGTTGGGTATCAAATGAAAAGGGCAAAAAGGGCAACTAATCAGATATGAGTTGAAAGAGTGAATAGATAGTTGGGATGGGGGGTATAATGAATGAAAGAAAGAGAGTAATATAAGACACGTTAAAAGAAAGAGGTGATAGACATATAATAATTAAATTATTAAAATTAATATAAGTGAATTGAATTGTCAAACCAATAAAAAGCACTAAAATCCAAAAAAACCCACTAAAATCCAAAACTGCCTCAACTTCTTTCAATTTTTGTTTTTGTTTACATTTCGAGTGAGCCGCAACGCCGCAGCGGGCACGTGCGTCTGGCACGTGACCACCTGGTGCGCGGGTGTCTGCTTACGTACTCTTAAGCAACCTACGCCGAACACCGAGCTCATGTGAAAATAAGAGAACCAGGTTTTCCAACAACTACAATTCTCTCTTTTTTAAGTTCAAAATCATTAAAATCAATTCAATGGAAAGACCAAAACTATATAAAATACCATCTACCAATTCTTCAAGATCAAGAAGAAGATCAACTTCAAGAAAACAAAGAAGAAGACGTTCATCTTCTTCTCGTTCTTTAAAACCAACAGATTTATTTGATTCTGATTATGATGATAATTTATTTAATTTGAATGAAATTAAAGCAACTTTAGATAATTCATTACCTTCTGATTATTTCAAACAAGATATCTTATCTATTATTCAATCTTTAAAAATCCCAAAATGGAGAAAAATTAAATTACAACAATCAAATTTAATTGAAATTAAAAGAATTAATGGTGCTTTAACTAATTCAATTTATAAATTAAGTTATAAAAATTATTATCCTTTATTATTAAGATTATACGGTTCTAATCTAAATGAAATCATTGATAGAAAAAATGAATTATTGATGTTAAATAGATTATCATTAAAAAATATTGGTCCAAAATTATTAGGTTGTTTTACAAATGGTAGATTTGAAGAATTTTTAAATAATTCAATTACTTTAAATAAAAATCAAATTAGAGATCCTAAAATATCAAGAATGATAGCAAGAAGAATGAAAGAATTACATTATGGTATTCCTTTATTATCTGAAGAAAAAATTAAAGGTTCAAAAGTTTGGAATTTAATTGAAAAATGGATTTTAATTATTGATAAATTTGCTGAAGATTCAACTATTGATCAACAAAAATTAAATTGTATCGTTGATTGGAATCAATTTAAAACTTTAGTTTTTAAATATCAATCTTGGTTATATTCACAATATGGTGGTAAAATAAATATTGATGATCAATTGAAATTTTGCCATAATGATACTCAATATGGTAATTTATTATTTTATTCCAAAAATGATCAATTATCAATGAATGAAGATGAGGATGAAGAAGATGATGATGATGAACCACCAATTGGTAAATTATCTTTAGAAAATACATTACCTTTAGTTACAGATTTAAATTATCAACATGATAAAAAATTAGTTGTTATAGATTTTGAATATGCAGGACCAAATATTCCAGCTTATGATGTTACAAATCATTTTTGTGAATGGATGTATAATTATCATCATCCAACTTTATCTCATTGTATTAACACTGATAAATATCCAAAAAGAGAAGAAAGATTAAATTTATTAAATTCTTATATTAATTATACTCCAGGTTCACAAACTCCATATTTAAAACCATCTTCTGCAAATTCAAATTCTGCAATTCCATCATTATCACTGATTAGATCTTCATCAATTGTTAATATTAAAGAAACTGAATTACCTCCAAAAGTTGTTAAATTATATAATGAATCAATTATATGGAGACCAACAAATTCAATATTTTGGGCATTATGGGGTTTTATTACAGTTGGTACATTAACTGAAAAACCAGCTCCTCAAAAAGATGATGAAACATTAATTGAAGTTGGTCCAAATGGTGAAACTTATAAAATCACAATTGATAATAATAATGCAGATGATGATGATGATGAAGTTATTGTTGAAGATGCTGGTGATGATAATGATGATAATTTTAATTATTTAAATTATGCTTCTCAAAGAATTGGTGTTGTTTTAGGTGATATGATTCAATTTGGTTTATTAAATAAAGATGATTTGGATGAATTAGCTTTAAGCCAAGTTAAATATTTAGATTCTGAATTTTTAAAATTAAATGAATAAATCTCTATTTCTTTTGTATTATTGACCTTTCGTTTATTATATCGTATATAGTTTCTTTGTCTTTCATTTCATCTTTCACATTGCTTAATAGTTCAAACTATCTTTATTACAATAATTGCATATTTTTACGTATACCGTTTTTTTTTTTCATATTATGTTCTTTTTTATCTTAATATAAATATCTATTAAAAATACAAAACTCTCTACTCAAAGAAATCATCATCATCGTCATCATTGTTATTACTTTTATTATCTTTAACAACTTCTTCTTCTTTATCATCAATTTCTTTTTCAACTCTAAGTAATCTCTTTTTCTTACCACCATTTCCACTACCACTTGCAATTTTCAATGCTTCTTCAATACTAATTTCTAATGTATTATTATCCAATTGATCAGCAAATTGTTTTTTCAATTCGATTCTTCTTGCTTCTGATTTTTTATTACCTTTAATTTCTTTAAATTTTAAATCTTTATTATCAGTTTGAATTTCTCTATACAATGAAATATATTTTTCAGTTTGTGGATAATTAAAAATATAAGCTATATCAATCATTGAATGTCTAACTATTTTCTTTTGTTTCTTGATTTCTTTTTTCAATTCTTTAATCTTAACATCATCATCTTCTTTTAATTCATTTTTTTGTTTTTCTAAATTAATTAATTGTTTATTAGATTGATTATATTTTCTGATTGCTTTTGTTCTTTCAAAAAATTTAACTTTTTGATATCTACCTGATATTTTCTTAGCTTTGGCATTTAATTGAACATTATCTAATTCATATTTTAATGTTTTCAATGCTCTTTCATTTTCACTTCTCATATCTGATGGTAATTTATCTTTTTTTAATAATCTTTCAATATCTCTTATTTTCTTTTTGATTTTAGATGATCCATGATTTAATACATCTGTTATATCCACTGAATATCCACTTGCTTGTCTTCTTGGTGCTTTTGGCATTATTTATTAATTTATTTATTTAATTATAAGTATCTAATAATTTTTTTCTATAAAATCAGTAATTAAATTTATTTAATTGTACACTTTAAAAAAAAATAAAAACAAAAAAATAAAAAAAAAAAATTTAAGATGAGCCGCACAATCTGATGTTTCGGATCCGATAACCTCTAGTACCTATTTTTGATCATTATCATTTATCTTTTCTTTAATTTCTTCAATTTTTTCTAATTTTTTTAATTTAACTTTACCATCAACTATATCAACTTCAAATCCAGCTTTTTCTAAGATTTTTTCATTTGATTTATCAATATCTTTTCCTTTAGCTTCTAATTTACTTATAAAATTTTGATTTTCTTGATTATTTTCTAATAAATATTTTAAACATAATATTGATCTTTCTTTAATAAAAGGTTCATTTAAATCTAAATTACAATTATTTAAAATAATTTCCAAAACAAATTCATTTCTAATTAATTCTTGATTTTTAAAATTTTTATAAACTAATCCAGTTATAATTTCAAATATAATTGATTTAATTCCATTAAATTTTTTTTTATTAATTGGTAAATTAAAATCTTTTTCTTTTAATTTTAATTTAATTGTATTAATTTCAATAATTTTTAAAAAATTACATAATTTAATTAAGAAATTATAATTGTTTAAAATTTCTCTAAAATAATCAAATTTGATCATTATTGAAAAACAATTTAATGTAGATGATACAATACCATTTAATTCTTTTAATTTATCAGTCTCTTCAATTGTTAATTCTGTTTGTTTGTTTAATATCGGTATTGATTCATTACTTATGAATTCAAAATAATCAATTAACCATGCTGTAATATTAGTCAATTCGAATTTATCCAAATTATCAGTATTATTCATAATTGATTGAGTTGTCAATAATATTCCATCAGCTGATTCAAAAGATGAGTTTAAAATGTATGTACTGAATGATTGATGAATTATTATATTTTTAAAAATAAATAAATAATTGATTTCTAATTGATCTAGTTCATCATTTGTAAGAAGTATATTGATTGACTCGTTGTTGATTAATTCATTAATTGGTTTGAAAAATGTTGTAAGTGATTCATTGAATTGTTTGGATTCTGATTTAAGACATTTATTTAAAAACTCTTCATTTGTCGATATGTTATTAGTGAATCTTAAAACAGGTAATAAGAAATCAAATAATGATTCTTTAATAATTGATAATTTTAAATAATGTTCAAATAAATTGAATAAATCAAAAATCAATTGAATATTAGTAACTTCTGATTTAACTATTGTTAAATTACTCAAGTATTGAAAATTTGAAATAATAGACTTGAAAAAAATATCTTGAATTGAATTATAATTTGAAATTGTTGATAATTTCATGTATTCAATAGTTAATTGAATTATTCCAAGTTCTGTAACTTTATCATTGATTTTAATATTATCATCGTCACTTAATTCATTAAATCCAACAATTAAATTTCTACCAATTAATACAATACCACGTATTAATCTTAATCTAAATGCAAATTCATCTGTTTTTATCAAATCAGTATTGATATAATTCAATTGATTATTGATTATATTATTTATTAAATTCCAAATATTATCATTAATTGATAATAGTTTTCTTAATTTGTTATCATTTGATGTAATTGATAAAATATTTGATGTTTCAAAAAGACAATTTTTAAATTGATTTTCAGTTGGATTTTCTAAAGTTAATATATTCAATGTATTTGAAAGTGATTTGTCTATTTGTTTATTATCCATTATTCTTGTTCTTATATATTAATTCACAGACTTAGTTCAATAATGTTTATTCAAAAGAATCAAAACTATTTTTTTTTAATTTTTTGAAACTTAGTACAACATTTGTCCTGTCGTATATGACACTGTAAATGTTGTGGTTACCCGTCCCAATTACTTGATTCAGCCTCTACATCTTGCTCGAAACTGAACGATCAGATGGCAATCACATGCCCATTTCGGATTCCCGGATTCATCACATGGATGTCACATTATTTACTGCATTCCCATTCGCTAATGCTACCACAAGTACTCCGTTGTTGCAAATTTTCAAAAAGTTCAAAAACCCACAATTCGTGAACGCTTTTCACTTTTTCATCGGAATTCACTTAAACATTATCGGAATATATGAAATGGTGCACAGATGTATTGAAAAAGGAGAAGACTCAAAAGAAGGACTCAAATTATAAGAAAAGATATTTGTAAAGTATAAAAGAAAAGTTGTTAAATAATGCTCAAAAAAACTAAAACTAGTTAAAGTATAAAAATTATAAATAAATATAAAAAGTTAATTCCAATTGAATTGATCAAGTTTTAAAGAATTGGATTTTTTAGATCTAAATTCTAGATATTGATGATTTTTACCATAACTTAATAAATTCGATTGATTTAATAATGGAGGTAAAAAACCTTCTAATTTATCTGTTGTTATGTCTAGTAATAATTTAAATATTGTTTTTGGAAGTTTTGATAAATTGAATGTTTTGCTTATTGTGAAAGTATCAATTAATGTTAAATCCCTTAGTTTTCTAAATGATTGTAATGGTAGTTTATTAAGATCCCAACTTATTAGATTATCAATGTTGTAATGATGATTAGTATTATTAGTTGTTGTTGTTGATGATAATGATGATATATTGAATTCCAAAGAGTATAATGATTTTGGAAGTGAATTTAAAAAACTGATGATTGAATTTATATTTGGTATTTCACTTTCTTGATTACAATCTAATGAAATTGAAACTGATGAAAGAGATAACAATTGATGATTATTTAATAAAATTGGGATTATGAAATGTTTGTTTCTTGATAAGTTGAAGTTTATCTCAAATGATTCTAAAGAAATTGGTAATTTTAATTCATTTCTTAAAGTTTCAATTAAACAATTATTCAATTTTAAAATTTTCAAGTTATCAGGTATTGATTCAATGTATTTATAAGTTAATAGAACTTGAGTTAAATCTAAATATTTCAATCGTTTCATATTAGTAAAAGAAAAATTCAAATTATATTGTTTCAAATAAAGTGTATCTAATTGACTGTATGGTCTAATTAAATCTGATTCTTGAATTCCAAGTGAATTATTTAATGATAGTTTATGTAAATAAGTTGAATGTTCAATAGCATTAATTAGTTCAGATGTTTCCATTTCACAATGGTAGTCTAAACTTGTAACGAAATCTTTAAGTGGTGATAATTCTTGTCTAATTTTCAAATCCATTAAATAATCACATTGACTTAATTTTTTCTTACCAATATCATATTTTATCTCTAAATCAAAAATATTGTTAGAACTATTTAAATTTAAAAATTGATTGAAATCTTCAGGTAAACTTAGAATACCCATGAATTTTAAAAATAATTTCTTCTTTTGATTACATGTAGTAGTTTTTAATAACCATCTTCCTAAATTATGCCAATTACCTGAAATAAAACTCAGAGTTCCTGAATTACCAACTATTAATGAAATATATTTCAAATTTGGGAAAAGTTTATCAATATCAAAATCACCTGGGAATTGTGAATAAAAATTTAATTTTTTAATTAATGGATAAAGAGTTTTAAAATTACAAGAAAAATCAAGATGAAGACAATCTTCAGGAAAAATATCTAATTCAATTTCTCTAAATGAATCTTTTAAAAAACTAACATATTCATATGAATCTGAATTATAAAGGAAATCTTGATAAACAGTTATTATAATTCTTTTAGCTTTAACTCCTTTTCTAATTAAAAAATTACACAATGAACTGAAATAATCCCCAGGTTGAATTGCCATTCTTAATTTTCCAAGAATACAGTCACAAGACAATTGTTTGAAATCCAAATTGAATTTAAAAGTTGCATTTAATAACAATTGATTAAGCGATGTAGCCAATAGCCCATCATCATTCGAATTTTTAAATATATTATACAAACTTGATAATGAAACGTTTTCAGTTATAAAAAATTGAAAAATTGTAATTTGAACTTCAATTGGGATTTCAAAGATAATATTTTGAACTAGTTTAATTACTTTGTTTGAACTTAAATTGTTGTTATTTTTGAATTGAGCTTTTGAATGAGTATTTCTTAATAAAAATGGTTCAATTTCTGAAGGAAGTAACTTAATTGGCATCGTTTAACTTATAACATTTACTTTAACTACACACAATAAACCACATCTACCATTTTTTTCAAAAGGTTTCGTTAATTAATCACTTAATTATTTATCTGGCCAGCCAAACCCAAATTAAACGGAGCAAACAATTGGCTTGATTCTTTCAATTGTAGATGGTTGAGCTAAATCTACGTAGTTAAGGCGTGAGCACGTTTTCTTCTCTGACGCTGTTAAGTAGAGGAAAAGGAAAAGGGGGTAATAATAATTTAATTGTCTCTTCTTTTTCCTACTTATACGGTATATACCTCTTCAGCTCTCACCATCTATGTATAGTTCCAGTTACATTTTCTTAGTTTGTATATATCATTTAATAATTTGTTTCTTTTAATAAAGTGTACTACTTAAATATGAGAATTTACTTTTGAAGTTCATCGTTGATTTAGTAGCAGTTATATTTCTTATTGCATCTATCTTTTGGGCTTTTAGATCTTAATTTATTACAGTAATCGATTGAGTTTGTGGTATATCGAGGTTTACTCAATTGTTGATTATAGAAAATAAACCCTATACAGGATACAGCGTATAGATAAGTAGAAGTTATTAATTAATTAATTAAGGTAAACAAGAAATAAAATATAAGTATAGCAAGTGTAGAAAACACTAATTAGAAACAGTTCTAGTTGTTTCAGGTTCTTTGATATCAACTTTTTCTGATTCATAAGAAGAATTAGATGAGTTAACATTGATTTTATCATCATCATTAGAACCTGTAGAAGAAAGTTTAGCAATTTCTGGAATCTCTTCAACATTACTATTATAAAGATAAATACCATTCAATAAAGCTTCATTCTTTTCATCTCTTTTATATAAAAAGTAAGCACCAACTGCAAAAACATTAAAAGCCATTGAAAAAACAGCACATGTTGTAAAACCTTTATGAAATTTAGGACTATCAACAGTTGGGAAAATTAATTTTGCAATCCAAACTGAACTTTGAACACCAAATGCATAAACAATTGTCCATGCAATTGGTTTAATATCATTATCTCTTCTGAAAACATCATTAACAATTTGATAATAACATGCTGCACAAGACCATGCCCAGTATGAAGAACAAAATCCAAACCATTTAGCACCCCAAGAAACATCCCAAATTGATAAAATAACATTACCAATAAAACACATAATATATGATAAGATACAAAATGCAAATCTTTTTCTGGTAAAGTCTGCACCAAAACAAATAATAAAGATGTATAATATACCTAAAGCTGGTGGAACTGCACCTAAAGTATTAACTTCACCAATTGTATATTTACCTATAGCTTTCAACCATAATGTAAAACTACCAGATGATGAATTATTTGTATTGAAAACAAAAACTGAAAGTAATGAAAAATAATAAACTTTCCAAGATGTAGCAATTTTTTTCCAAATTGATTTATCAAAAAATGATTTAGTATTTTCTGTAATTTGTGTACCATTTTTATGCATTCTTCTTCTAGCTAAAATAATTTCTTCATCAGTTAAAAATAATGAATAACAATTTAATGGTGTTCCAGGAATAACAATAAAAGCAATTAAAGCAACAGCAATAGACATTAAACCAGATATAACAAAAATCCATCTCCAACCTTCCATTGTTTTACCATCTAAATTATCAAATGCAGCTCCACTAATTAATCCAGCTGTTAAAATACCTAAGAATTGTCCCATATAAAAGAATCCACCTCTTCTACTAACTTCAGATGGTTTATACCAACTTGCTAATAAATAATTAATAGTTGGGAAAAATAAACCTTCAAATGTACCAACAAACCATCTAACAGCTTCTAATTGTTTAACGGTTTGAACTTTATAAGTACCTAAAGTGAAAAGAGCCCAACATAATTCCATTCCACCCATTAAATAATGTAAAGGAACCCTTGGCATCAAATACATAGCAGGAACAGTAAAGATGGTAGCAGCAGCACTAAATAAAACTTGTGTATTAATCAAATCATTACCTTGCATATTTAAATCTTCTTGCATATTAGAAACATAAGCATTATTTAAATTTTGTGAATCAATATATTTAATCCAATAACCAATAAAAGCATAAAATGCAATCAATAAATCTAATTTCATAACTAGTTTCTTTTCAGCTGTAGACATACCTGGTTCGAACCAACAAAATGCTTTAAAACGTTTAGATTCTTCTTTAGTTTCTCTATATTCAAATTCATCAAAAAATTTCCACCATGGTCTTTTAGCTTCATCTCTAAATTCTTTAATTTTAACATAAGAACCATCATCTAATTGATAATAATTTGGATCATTTTGTAATGCTTGTTCATCAGTTGAAGAACTTGAATCAAAATATGGTTTTGAATAATCAAAATCATCATTAACTTCTCTTTTATGAGGTATAAAAGTCCAAATACTAACCATTCTTTATGTTTTAAAATTTGTTTGATTTAGCTAATATTAATATCATTCTGAAAAACTGTGTTTTTTTTTAAAAAAAAATCAGGAAATATAGAGGATTTATATTCAAAAAACAAAAACTGTGGCTCAATGACAGAAAGATGAGTTATATAAATTGGGTTTTATAGAAAAAATCTTTTATAATTTTCATTATCAGCGGTTTTATAGTTAAATTGACCAATTAAATTGCAGTATGCATATAGCTATTGTTTATTTTAAAAAAATTAAAAAAAAAAAAAAGTTCAAATTAAATTAAATCAACGACGGATTCAACGTTAAATATTTTAGAATTTTAGTGAATAAACAGAAAGTACATACTACGTATACGTACTTCTTTAAGATAACAAAAAATTCATAGGCTACCTAGAAATAGTATTTTTGATAAAACTTATAATATTCTTATAACAAATTTGATAAAAGTTTTCTGTTTGTACTGGTTGTACCTTGCATGCATGGAGAACCGGGCTGCCGAGGAAGTGCGCCTGAGAGCCACGACGCCATCTGGGGCTTGGCCGGCCGCGCCCTGTATTAGCTGGTCACATGACTATCATCATGTGAGTACTAGTACTAGTACTAGTACGTATACTAATTGCAATTGCAATTGAATTGAATTGCAACGTTATACATGTACATGTAGTGAAACCAAACTGTGAATATGATATGATACACATGTAGTGCTAATGGTTTAACAATAATTGAATTTTCATTTCAGATTGAGTAATACTATATCAAAACTTCAAAAAATGTTTATGACTCTATGAGTTAATGGATCTCTTTTTTCAATAACAAATTTCATCAACTATATAGTTCAGAGTTTGATTGGTAATTGATAAATCAAGGATATAAACGAAGTTGCAGTCACTAGCTGTGAGCATTAAAAGAGAGTACATCTAGTTTTAAGTTTAAATTTAACTTTTCAAAAAAAAAAGATAGCTAGAGCGATATTTTTTTTGAGATGACTTGAGTGTTCCCCGATAACAGTGAATCAGTTGAATCAGTGATAAGAGACTGTGGTGTATTGACTATTACAAGCAACTATAGACAATACTAGGACTCATCATGTCAACAAAGCTCAAACGAAAGAAAGTGAAACGAACAAAAACTGGTTGTTGGAAGTGCAAAGAACGTCATGTTAAATGTGATACTGTTCATCCGATTTGTGGTGCTTGTAAAAGACTAGGTTTCAACTGTCAATATGGTGTCAAATTGTTATGGAAAGATGATGCTGAAAAAAGAGGAATATCATTTGGTAGAAAACAGTTCTGGGTTGACAAAATAGGTAAGAAGAAAGCTGATCCAACTGGTGTTGAAGAAGGTACTCATTTTGTTAGTTTACAAGAAAGAGATAATTTCAATTTTTTGAATTTTACAAGTAGTGATTTAATTAGTGCTGATAAGGAACATTATTCAGTTATCAATAATCATTTAGATACTCCTACATCAATAGCTTCATCATCAAGTGAAAGTGACTCATCATCACCTATATTAAGATTGTTTCAAGAACCAACAATACTGGGTCCATTAGAATATGGTACTGAATATGATGATTTTTTATTTCAATATTACTTTGAAGTTGTTTGTCCAAATTGTACAATATATGACGATGATTCAAATGGATTCAGATTTGTTATCGTTCCAATGGCTACAGTGTATCCAAGTTTGATGCATTCATTGTTATCTGTTTCTGCAATTGCTTTATCTAGAGTTGATGATTCATTTCAAGATATTGTTCAATATGAAAGAAATGCTTTATTTGATCATTTGGATTTCACTGTTGATAATGATATTTCAACTAATGCTAGTCTAGAAGTTTTAGCTACTGTTTTAATGCTTTTAATATTTGAAATTAAAAATTGTTGTTATCCAGGTTGGTTCAATCATATTAATATAGCAGTTGATTATTTAAATAGAAAAAGTCGGCAAAATACAACTGAATCAACATTAACTTTTTTTGTTAAGAAATATTTAGTTTATCAATTAACTAATTCCAGTTCAGTTAATTTTAAAAGTAATATAATGGATGGATTAAATAATAAATTAGAAGATTTTTGGAATAATGAAACATTAAATTCAAAACAAATAGATGGTCATATTGGTTCTTCCACTCAACTGTTAGGTATTGTTTCACAAATTGTTAAATTCGGATATAATTCAAATGAAAATTCTAGCCTTGCTAAAGATATACCAAATAAAGCTTTAGAATTTGAATCAAAATTAATTGAGCTTCAACAATTTACTAATCATATGAATTTAACCATAACTGAAACTCTTATTACTGATGTTGATTTCTTCAATTTAACTGAAATTATGTTCATGGATGATGATCAGGCAAATCAATCTAGAAAAGGACTAATTCTAATACTAACTGCTGAAACTAGAAGACTTGCAAGTTTAATTTATTTATATTCAACATTATTTGATATGCATTATACTAATTCAAGGATTCAAAATCTAGTTCATAAAATTATTAATTATATTTATAAAATACAAGAATTAGATATTACAAATGTTCCAAAATGGGGATTATCAAGTTTAATCTGGCCGTTATTTATAGCTGGTTATCATACTGATATCGATGAAGATAGGAATTCTATAATGCAGATATGTGATTATTTGCAATTTAAAAATGCTTTGGGTCATTTGATTAAAGCTAGAGAGGTTTTAGAAATAGTTTGGAAACATAGAGATTTAACTGATGGTAGAAATGGTACAAAAAGTGATTTTGGGAAAATGGAAGTGTTTATTGGTAATTTTTCTTCTGCTATTTCATTGGGTTAATGAATTTATATTTGGGTAAGTATGCATAAATAATTAAATTTTAATAAATTTAAATTTACTAGAGTTTAAATTTGTAATTTTAAGTACATTTCAATTCATAATAAACATTATTTAAAAACCAAATACAAAGTACATGTATAAATATTTATTTAAAATGATAATGGAGCCTTAGGAGCATATGGTTCTTCTAAATATTCAACATCTTCATCTGTTAATTTCAATTTCAATGCAGCAACAGCATCATCAACTCTTTCGGGTTTACTAAAACCAACAATTGGATTAGCACCTTTAGCTAAAACATAAGCTGAAGAAATAACAGCCATTGAAGTATCATACTTTTTAGCAATTTTTTCAACACGATTAATTATTTCTTGATCAGCTTCAGTTAATTGATCTAAATCTAATCTTTTGATTACGAAATCAGTAGAAATCCTACTAGTATCACCTTTCTTAGTTGAAAGAGGTCTAGTTAAAACATCTCTAGCATTTGGAGACCAAGGAATTAAACCAACCCCAGTTTCTTTACAATAAGCATTCATTTCACGCTCTTCTTCACGATATAATAAATTATAATAGTTTTGCATAGAGATAAACTTTGTCCAATTGTTCTTTTCAGCAACTGCTTGCATCATTGCAAATTGATAAGCTTTCATACTTGATGCTCCTATATATCTAGTATAACCAGCTTTAACAACATCATGTAATGCTTCCATTGTCTCTTCAATTGGTGTAGTTTCATCAAATCTATGAATCTGGTAAACATCAATATAAGTACCTAATCTATCATTGGAAGCTTTAGCAGCATCGAAAATATGTTTTCTAGATAAACCATCTGAATTAATATATTCATGGAATGGGATTTTTCCAGCTCTAACGGCAGCTAAAGTAAAACCTGGAATATCATCAACTGGAAGGAACACTTTAGTTAGGATAACAACTTTATCTCTTTTAATTTTATAATGTCTTAAGAATTCACCTAATAAAATTTCAGAATGTCCATTAGAGTAACCATCAGCAGTATCAAATGTACGAATCCCTTCATCGTAAGCTTTCTTTAAAATTGCAAAGACTTTTTCTTTATCTTCAATAACCCAATCACCCCACTCTTTCTTACCAAAGGACATACAACCAACGATGATTCTTGAAATCTTTAAACCGCTTGGACCTAGATTTGTATATATTTCTTTGGAACTTTTGACCAGTTAGACATTTCTTATTAGAATAATTGATTGAATATTAATTGAAAACTTGTTCATAAGGATATAAATCGTGAAATTGAAAATAAAATTAAGGAAGAAAAGTAAGCCCAATTTATAGTTTTGGAAACCAGATCTTGTACCGGAGACAAGTGTTAACTCCTATGATAACGTGTTAATTACGATTGGTCTGTATTGATGCCATATTATCCTTTAATTGACTCTACTTTGTGTGACTCTTTACCAATATTTGATTGTACGTAGTCTGAGACTCGGAGTTCATGCAACCAAGCTCGGTGTTCGTTTCTTTGATTAATTACTGCTGAAACCTTCGAATTCTTTTTCCTGATCTTTTTTAAACCAATAAATTATTTATTAGAATGCAACTACTACATGTACACAATCTGAATCTATAACAATTTTTGAAGTATGCAATCTATTTAGTTTTACGTAAAAATACAAGGTAAAAATCAATCTTCCATCTCACTATCACTATCATCATCTTCTTTAAAATTATCAGTGAATTTTTTAACATCATCAGGTCCAAACCATCCTCCATCATCTTCATCATCACTTTCAGCTTCTTCATTATTTTCCTCTTCTTTATCATCACCATCTTCTTCTTCTGGAACATCTTCAATGATCACATCTACATCTTCTTCATCATCTTCGTCTTCTTCGATTATTAAAGCTTGAGTATTAGATGCAACTTTTAAAAACTCATGTAAATGTTCATTTTTAATATTAGCTTTCACTATATCCTTAGCAACTCTATTAATAAATCTTTGAATTGATCTTAAAGCACTTGAAAACATAGCTTTATTTTTAGTGATGAATTTACCATGACTGGTTAATAAATTAGAAACCCAAATTAAATTGAATTCAATATGTTGACTATCCATTGAGATTGATCCTATAAAGTTTAATAATTTTTCAACATAAATAATTGGTAAATCTTTTGCAATTAATGGAATATCATTATATGGAATAGATTCATAAATTTTATGAATTAAATAGTTTTCATTCAATCTAAATGCCATAACTAAAGAAGTTAAATATTCACCATCTTTTAAAACAGCTAATGTAGATTCAGGAGTAACATCAACATCTAAATCAAATGGATCAAAAATAAATGATGAATCAACACTATACACAAGTAAACCTTCAGTAGAAGCACATGCAAATGCATTAGCAGTTGGAGAGAATCTTATACTAGTGACTCTAATTTCTGGTCTTGTTGATCTAGCTGAAATATCACCTCTATTTGAACCTGGTAATTCAGAATCTTTTCTTCTTCTATCTTCTAAATCTGATAATTCTCCATCATCATCAACTAAATCAATTGCACCACCATCTGTCATATTTTTAGAATTTAATTGTTGTAATGTACCATTTAATTGCATATTATTTGAAACTGTAAATCTTTTAAGTAAAACTTCATTTGGTAAATCATATAAACAAATTGAATTATTGTTACCTGCAGCAACTAAAGATAAACCATCAAAACTATAACAAATTGTTGAGAAATGTTTACCTCTTTGTGAATTATCTGATGTAAATCTATCTTCTAAATATCTACCTCTTATTATATCTCTTTTACCATCAATTTGTCTAACTTGTTTACCATTTTCAATATCCCAAAACAAAATTTGTCCATCTAATGTTGAAGCAGCAACTTCTTTTGAATCAGGTCTCATAGCTAAACATAAACATTCAGAAACAACATTGAATGGTTCACTTGTTTGTGATCTACCAAAAATATCCCATATTCTAATAGTTTTATCCCAAGAAGCACTAGCTAATGAAGATGAAGCTTCGGAACCAAAACTTAAACAAGAAATTGGACCTTCATGACCAGCTAATTGATCTAATAATTGTGAAGTTTGAACAGACCAAACTTGAATTTTAAAATCATCTAAAGAACCAGCACAAACAATTTCACCACTTGGATCAACAGCAAGACATGAGAATTGTAATCTTTCTGTTGAAGTAAAAGTTCTAAAATTTCTGAATCTAATTAAATCCCATGCTCTAACAGTACCATCTAATGATGAAGAGAACATAACTTGACCTTTTTTAGCAAATGCAACTGATGTAACACTAGATGTATGTTCTTCAAAAGTAGCTAAACAGAAACCAGATACTATATCCCAAATCTTAATTTTACCATCATCTGAAGCACTAACTATTCTTGAACCATCTGGAGAATAAGCCAAATCATTCATTGAATCAAAATGTCCTTGTTGTCTTAAAATATATGACTCGGATTGCCATTCATAAACTAATAATTGTCCCAATTTTTTAGAACCGAAACCAATCCATTCACCAGTTTCATTTATTGTAACAGTATTAATAGCATTTGAACCCATTGATAATTGTTGAATTAATGCAAAAGTTGGTAATTCATATAATCTAAATTCACCATTTGTAAAACCAACTATAAGTAAATTTGAATTAGCGTGAAAAGTTGCACATTTAAGTTTAGATTCACTATGGAAGAAATTCTTACCTAATATTCTCCAACTTTCATGTTTTTCATCATCTTTCATTTCTTCTTCGCCTGGTCTTTCAGTATATTCCCATCTAAATAATGCACCATCTTTAGAAATTGTATATATTATATTTTGAGTTTCATCAAAAAAAGCTTTAATAACATAATCTCTATGACCTGCTAAAGTCATTTTCATATGAGCATCTTTACTATCTAATGTGAAAAGTCTAGCTGTTAAATCTTTTGAAGTTGTTAAAATAAATTTTGAATCTCCAGACCAAGTTAATGAAGTTATATCAGAATAATGACCTGCGTAAACTCTATGACGAACAAATGGAGCAAATTGTCTATCTTCTGCCATTTCAGGAGTTTTCCAAACTTGTAAAAATCTACCTGCAGCTAAGGCAAAATGAGTTCCATCTGATGAAAATTGAATATCATGAACTCTTTCTTTAAAATTAAAATGATGTAAAACTGTTCTTGCTTTGAAATTAACTAAGATAGCACGTCCATCTTCATCAACTGATAGTAATAATGTCTGTTGTTTATTCAATGCTATACAAGCAATGTTCTTTCTATGTTCATAATCTAAGGTATAAGATTTATTATTGATCAAATCAAAAACGGATACCCTATTTCCAACTGGTGATAAAAGTGTGGAACCATCATGAGTGAAAAGTATATTTCCTTGTCTATAAACTGTTCCCAATAAATTAGAGAATTTGAAATCCGATTTCATAATTGAATATTGAATATAGAATAGTTTTATCTATATTCTTCTTCATCTTCTTTAATTTTTCACTTTTTGATAGAAATAAAAATAAAAAAAAAATAAAAATTTTAGTCGTGCGCGCGCCAAAGAGCGTTTACGTAAGCGCTTACGTCAGACGGACTTTTCACTCTATTTTTGAACTTTGTTCTGTTTACACTTTGAATTGGTTTGTTGTTTTGTTTTCACATTTCATCCTATAACAAGCACTCAATGAGTCAAGCAAGTAAGTAAGCAATAACAGACAGGGACACTACTACTGCTGTTCTTAAAGCTCAGTTTCAAACCTTATGGTCATTCAGTCAGCTTATGGTTATTTATGGTTAATTTTCATTTCATCAGGGTCTGATTTAGAGCTACTCATGATTCTCATTTGATATTATTATTATTATAGGCTTTATGACTTAATCCAATTCATTCAATTATTAGAGTTGATTTCCATTAAACTATTCAAATTATGGTATAGCATATAATTAATATATTTCAAGATTATATAGAATTGATTAGAATTATATTAGCAAATTTAGCATACGTACAAGCCCTATATTTGAATTCATCGGAATATAATCACAATGATATATATGTACTCTCTTACTTCTTTGCTGTCACAGGATTAATTCCCATTTTAATTTGTGTTAATTATATAACTCAAAAAGAACTTAATTATCAATCACTTATGCATGATAGATGCAAGCATTAATTATGCTTAAATTTTAAAACATAATTTCAATAAACAACAACAACTAGTTACGCTAGTTAATTAGAAAGAATGAACCCAATTCAATCGCTGACACAAGGTAAAGCAATGTTTGGGCTGGTAGAATGTTATCGATGCATTCAAGAATCAAAATATATAATATGATATAATAGGAATATTTAAAGTCGCCAATTGCCACTCTTTTACAAGAAAAGTGAAATAAAATATTTTTTCATTATCAATTAAATTGCCTTTTTCGTTTTAATTACAATTAAATTTTAAACAACAATGAGTCAATCTTTGAGAATCATACACGCAACACTTACAACTACAATTAATGAACATCAAGAAAGTATTAACTCTGTTTATACTGCAGCTGCTTCTAATATAGCTAGTATCACTTCAGTTATGGCTACTGCAAGTGAATCAAATTCAATTAAACAATTAAGTAAGAAACTTCTTTTACAAGAAGCTACATATGATTATTATTCTCTATTAAATGTTATAGCTACTGCTAAAAATTCAGATATTGTTTCCTCTGCTGCTCAGCAAACTGCTTCAGCTTCAGCTGTTATGCATGATACTTACAAGGAACTAGCATATTTTGGTGGTAATAATCCCTCACTTCATGGTAATATAGCATTATTATCTATATTTTGTGTTTTTTTAGCATGTCATTTAGTGCTTGGTTTGATATGTAAACAATGGTGGTTTATGAGTTGTTGGATTATAGGATTAGTTTTAGAAGTTGTTGGTTATTATGGTAGAATTGAATCACATTATGATGTCTTTGCCTTTTCACCTTATGTTACACAATTAGTTTGTTTAACTATTGCTCCATGTTTCTTATTAGCTGGTCTTTACTATTGTGTAGCTCAATTGTCTGTGGTTATGGGTATTCAATTTTCAAGGTTAATGCCAATGCAATACTCTATGATTTTTATCACATGTGATTTGATTTCTATTATGATTCAATGTATTGGTGGAGCTACCGCTGCTACTGCTATATCAAATGATGAAAGTACAAGAATTGGAGGTAATATTATGGTTGTTGGTCTAGCTATTCAAGTTGCTTCCTTGACTTTGTTCCAATTTCTTTGGTATGAGTTTTTCTTTCAATGTTATCAAGAACAAAATTACTATGATGGTGAACAATTTACTAAAGCTTATGCTGGTGTTAGAGAAGCTAGATTTTTCAGTTATTTATTTTTTACAATCTCTGCTTCTGTTTTATTGATTTTTATTAGATCCATCTACAGATTAGCTGAATTTGCTGAAGGTTTTACAAGTACATTAGCTACTTCTGAAAAATATTTCTTTGGTTTGGAAGCTGGTATGATTACAGCTGCCTGTTTAATCATGACTGTGTTTTATCCTGGTTTAATCTATGGTTGCACGTCAAATATTATTGTTAAAAGAGGATTATCAAATAATGATGATGATCCTGAATCATCCCCACATACTGGTTCAAGTTCCAGTTCTGAGATGGAAATGGAACAAATATCAATTGATATTGAAAGATTCGGTGATGCAAGTTCTGATAAAGATAAAGTGAGAGAAAGTAGAATGGCTGTTGATCTTGATTACTATCTTAGAAAAGGAGTTAATATATAGCTAGTTGAAGGATCAGTGTGATATTTAGTTTATGATTGGATGGCTGGACCTTCTTGGATGGAGTGTGGTTTTGATTTTCTTTTCTTATTTTAAAGTTTGAATTTCTTGGATGTTTTTTTAGATAAATTTGTTTCATCTCTATGGTATTTCTCTATCTGTTGGAGATTATTATACCTAGGATGTATATGTCATAGATAGTGCTTTTTATAAAATTATTATTATTATTAGTTGTTACAAAATATATTTCAGTAAAATTGAAATAAAATCTGTAAAATCTGTATTCTGTATTTTGTACATTCTGTAGCTCTTAATTGGGATATTATGTATGGCAAATTAATATTGCTACTGATAATAATGTGGCACAACCCGGAGGCTTATAACATACTGATTCATTGAAGCCTAAAAAAAAGGGATTGGATCGTTGAAATCAGTGCAAATTAATCAGATAAAAAGTGTTGAAGCAAAGACTTCAAATTAAGGAGGCTGGAGAATTGGAGATCAATCGGGAATCGATTTTCGTACTAAACGTTTCGCCGAGAATACGGTGTTTGTCCGGTTTATCTCCGGCCACCATCTTTCATGTTCTTCAAATAAGTTCACCAAACAGAGGTTTGATTTATTATTCATTGTCCTATTTTTTTCAAATAACTTGGATTCTTGGGTGAAATTCTCTGAAAATTGCAATGTTACAGGTTATGGTACTGTTCTTGTAGTGTTATCAGTTCTGTGAAAAGTCCATATGTTTTGTTGTGAAATCTTGCTCTGCCTACGGGATTCGGTCCATCTTTAATTAAAACATTTAAGACAGAGAGCCTTAAATTGAGTCCTATAGCTGTTGTGACTTTACACATATATCATGTAGCAATGATATTTGCAATTTAATTCACCGCGGCCTGTATACCAGGCTTGTAAGAAGCTAGCACATGTACAGGTAACTAGGCTTGTGTATAATCTCTTTAATACTGTTCAATTATTTATTTATCCAAAGGCTAAGATATGAAAAACAAAAAAGAATCCTCCTTTCTTAAGAATTGTATTTAAACCTAATGAATTTCCATGTTGTTGAAGTTAATTAAATGAATTGAGTTTTGAATTCCTATTATTCACTATCAAACAATCAATATGAGTACTATTATCGATATTCCATACGAAACAATCACCTCCATTTGTACTGAAGCAGCTTCAAATGTTGCAAGTATTACTTCAGCTATTGCTACTGAAACTATTTCTGGTGTTATAGTTGATTTACAATACACTCTTCAATTACAAGAAGCTTCATTATCTTATTATTCATTACTTGAAGTTCTGGCAACTGCCACTGATACCAAGGTTATTGCTTCTGCTGCATCTCAAACTGCTACCGCTTCTGCTATTATGAATGAGGATTATAGAAGTTTAGCTTATCTTAATGGTAATAAACCTTCTTTTGGTGGTAACTTAGCTTTATTGGTTATTTTTGGTATTTTCTTAGTTTGCCATTTTGCATTTGGTATTATGACTAAACAATGGTGGTTCATGACATGTTGGGTCTTGGGACTGATTTTAGAAGTTATTGGTTATTCTGGAAGAATGAATTTACATAATGATATCTTTGATTTTAATCCATATGTTATTCAATTGGTCTGTTTAACCATTGCTCCATGTTTCTTACTAGCTGGTATTTATTATTGTTTAGCTCAATTGACTGTGATTATGGGTTCCAGATTCTCTATTTTGAAACCTATGCAATATTCTAAGATTTTTGTTGTTTGTGATGTAATTGCAATTGTTATTCAAGCTGTTGGTGGTGGTTTAGCATCATCATATTCTTCAGATTCTTCAAATTCTGATAATGGTGGCCATATCATGGTTGCTGGTTTAGCTATTCAAGTTGTTTCAATGACTTTATTTCAATATTTCTGGTATGATTTCCTATTTAAATGTTATAAAGAAGAAAAATATAATAATGGTGAAGGATTCGATAAAAATTATGATTTTGTTAGAAATGGTAAATACTTCAAGACTTTATTATATTCAATTTCAATTGCCGTTCTTTTCATTTACATTAGATCAATTTATAGATTGATTGAATTGTCTGAAGGTTTCAATGGTACTTTAGCTACCGTTGAAATTTACTTTATGATCTTAGAAGCTCTGATGATTGCTCTTGCTTGTTTACTGTTTACTGTTATTTATCCTGGTTTTATTTATGGTAGAAATACTGAAATCATTGTTAAAAAAAGATCTAAGAATAAGTCTAAAGAATTAGAAGATAGTTTTGGTACAGGTTTTGTTGAAGAAAAACCTTCAAATATGCTTAATGATGGTCACTCTCCTTCTAGATCATTTGTTTAGATTACTTTTTTATATTAATTATATTATCCTACCTATCATATATATCTATTTGTATTTTTGTTTTATAAGTGTATAATTAATAATAATGGGATTCATTATATTATATTAATTCTATAAAAGGTACTTGATTACAATTTAAGCCAGACGAGCCCAGATTCCAGATTATCTCCGATCCGAGTGCACCGAGAGCGAAAGAAAGTTCATAAAGCCGAACTCCAACAGACTAGTCTCTGGCCAGTGATTATGATTACTAAACATGTACAACTACTGGATACTATCACTTTTTCTAAACGTGTATAGTTGGTCTAGTCTACCATATTTCATATTTAATGGATTGATAGTTACAGTTCATGTATAAAAGGGAGCCAGATTTCTGTTCATTACAATTAAACTCATCACAATACAATTAGCACAACTTTAACAGAAAAAACAATCAATCAAAGATGTCTAGTCACACATCAGAAATAGAAGAGGTCAAACCAATTACTGAATTGGGATCACAATCTTCTGATTCAAATCCAACTATAGTCCCAAATGATCAACAAAATGAACTATCAAGAGTTGCAACTGCAGATATTGAAAAAATGCCATCCGTTTTTAATTCACATTTTCAAGAAATATTATCAATTTTAACACTTACTTTTGCTCCTGCATGTGTTACAATGGGTATGGGTGCTTATACTGTCTCAATTAGTGATACTATTAATGATTTCAATATTAAAGGAAGTGCTTCTTCTTGGCTAGTTGGTTCAGTTAGTTTAGCAAACGGGGCAACTTTAATCATAATGGGTTCATTTTCTGATGCTATAGGAAGAAAGAATTGTATTCTTGCTGGTTATTTCTTATATGCCGTCTTTTCATTAATTGGTGGATTTATGAACTCTTTAGTCAGTTTATGTATCATGAGAGCTTTAGGTGGAGTTGCAATTAGTTTAGCATTAACTTCAAGTTTCGGTTTAGTTGGTGCTACTTATGTTGAAGGCTCAAGAAGAAAAAATAGATACAATGCTATTATATCAGCAGGTAATCCACTTGGTGGTGTTGTTGGAAATTTTTGTGGTGCTATCTGTGTTCAATTCGTTGGATCTTGGAGAGATGTTCATTATTTTTTTGCTATTTGGTATTTAATTTTAACTATTTTAGCAGCTTATAGTGTTCCAAGTGATGAAGGTTTTAGTTTTGGAAAATTAAAAGAAGTTTTTAAAAGTTTAGATTATTTAGGTGGTCTTTTAAGTTTAGCTAGTTTCACTTTAATTTGTTTTAGTTTAACACAAGTTGATGCTACATCACAAAAATGGAATACACCTTATATTATTGCATTATTAGTTGTTGGGTTTGTTTTATTGATCTTGTTTCTAGTTTGGGAATGTTATGGTCCTAAGAAACCTTTAATTCCAATGAAGATTTGGTTAAATAAGAAGTTTTCTATTTGTGCTGCTATCATGTTTTTAACTTGGGTTGGCTTTACAGGTATGTTCACTTATTATACAATTGTCTATCTTGAACAAATTCATCATGATTCACCAATATTAGCTGCAGTTAAAGTTATGCCAATGTTCATTGTTGGAGTTATAATTAACATCATAGCTGCTTTTACATTACATTTAATTAGAGGTCAAATTATAATGGCTATTGGATGTACTGGATTTTTAGGATGTATGATAGTTTGGGCCACTTTAGATATTGATAGAAACTATTGGTTAGGAATCTTTTGGTGTTCTGTTTTATCAGTCATTGGAGCTGATATGGTTTGGAATGTTGCTTCATTAGTTACTTATTCTTCAGTTACAAAAGAATTACAAAGTTCAGCTTCTGGATTATTAAATATGATAATCATGTTAGCTAGTGTTATTGGTTTGGCTGTTTCATCTGCTATTATTTCAGGATCAGATGAGGCATATGGTACTGATCAACAATCTGATGATTTAAATAAATTATTCGATAGTTATAAAAAAGCATTTTATTTTGCTATTGCAACTAGTGCTTTAGCTTTATTTTTAACTGCTTTTTTAAATGTTGGTAAATTTAAAAGAGAAAAGAAAGTTAATGAAGCTGATGTTTAGTTTTCTGTTATTATTATGAATCTTATGAATCTTATGAATCTTATGAATATTATGATTAATGTTATGTTTGCATTTATTTATTCAATCTATATATTATTATTTTAGTTTATTTGTCTTTGAATTCTATTTAATTTGATAATTATAAGAGAGATTTTGGTGGCTTCTAAATAACTGGTAACGTTCGCTAAATATGACCACTATTTTAACACTTTCTCTAATCCACTATTTTTACACCAGTCTTTATCAGGCAAAAAAGTATTTAAATGGCCAATTAAAGGTTCGCAGAGACTATATAAGTCATATATGAGTCTTTTCTGACCTTACTAGTATATTCTACTAAGTTTTATTAACTGTTTTTGCAAAATTTTGTTGGGTGTAAAAATAGTGGATTAGAGAAAGTGTTAAAATAGTGGTCATATTTAGCGAACGTTACCAGTTATTTAGACAGAGGATTTTTGAAATTTCAAATTTATTAAAGATTTACATTTATCTCGCTTTAGTACATTGAGGGGTCACAAATTCACAATAGGATAATTCGGTATTACCTATCTTTTTAGTACTATTTTCTTTTTAATGATTGTTTAATTTTCCAAGAAAAATTTTTTTTTGATTATAAAATAGAAAATAATATACATCCAGGTATTGAATTTTAAAGAAGAAGTCATAAAAGTAAAAGGAATAATATTAAAATTGAGAATGATATCGATGTTGAATTTTTTGATTTATTTATTCTTCCAAAGATAAACCTAAATCTTCTCTTTGAGATTTTGAATTTGGATCAAAGTATGGAATTTCAGCTAAAGCAGTAACTCTAGTACCATGTCTTGGTTGATGAACTGCACCTTCAGCATAATCAAATGTGGTTCTGTGATTTGAACATCTGTTATCCCAAAGTGCTGTAGTACCTAATCCATTGTTATCACTTGGACCCCAGTTAACTCTAACTTGAATATCAGCATTCTTTTCATAAATATCAAATAAGTAATTCAAAATGATATCAGATTCGACAGGAGAAACACCTAATATTCTTTTAGTCATCATTCTGTTAACAAATAAAAATTTCCAACCTGTAGATGGATGGGTTCTAACTAATGGATGAATTCTTTCAATCTTCTTTGGACCACCAAATGGATCATTTCTATCTAAATAACCATGAGCGGAACAATAAATAGCTTTCTTTCCATCTAAAAATCTTTTAAATTCTTCAGATAGTTTATCATAAGCAGCATAACCAGATGCGAAGAAAGTATCACCACCAACTTTTGGAATTGTATCCATATGTAATGAAGTTAAACCAGCAGGTTGTTTTTCATGAACTAAATCTGCGTGCCAACCATTGGCTGAAGCAGTATCATATTTAGCATTCCAATTACCTAAATTGACATTTTTGAAATTAACATTTAAACCTGTTTTTCTTCTATAATCAACCCAAACAGTAGTAACACCAGGTAAACCAGGAACTTGAATTGTAGCTGGATGTTTTTCAACTTGACCCCAATAAGCACCTAATTCTAATTGCTTTTGAGGAGATAATTTTTGTTGTTTGAAGACAACAACAATTCTTTCAGAAATTAATAAAGCTAATTCATCTCTTTGCTTGTCGTTTAGATCAGCTAATTGTAATCCAACAATTTCAGTACCAACGAATTTGGTTAAATGACGAACTTCTTTAGCAGCACCAAACAAAGCTTTCTTTTCTGGATCAGCAAATTTACCTCTTTCAACATATGGATATTCTTCATCTCTAATTGCAAATGCATCATCTAAATAAACAGGAATATTTTCAATATTTGGTCTAGCAGGATAACCAGTTGATAAATCTAAACCAGATTCTTTAAATCTAATTTTAGCACTTTCAGGTAAAAGCTTTAAGCCTTCTGGATCAGGACCATAAATATCTTTTTCATATTGACCAGCTGGTCCACCACCAGCTTTAGTTGGAGCACTCTTACGAGTTTTAATAATTGATTCGATTTCTTTATCTAAAGGAAGATCAGCCTTCAGTCTTAAAACATTAGTTTCTGTAGTCATTGTGTGATTATGGAGTAAATAAAAATTTAATAGGTATACCTAGCTTTTTTCAGGAAAAAATTAATTGATCAAATTAATTGAATTGTTCAAGAATTGGGAATTAAGAAGACAATATATATATATGAATTGTTAATTTCAAAACTTTCAAAATTTTCAGATATCCTTTTGCTTGTGGGGTATATATATCGGGTATGGAGCTCAATTAAGTCATTTGTCATCTAGCTTTATATAGCTATATTTTCTTTTATATTGGTGATATAGAGTAGCCACAGTCGGAAGTTGAACAAATAAATTATGGTGGCTCAATTGGTCTTATCTTATCGGTAGATGGCCGTCAGACAAGGATTAAATTGAATCAATATATCTATCAAATTAACTGCAAGATATATATATGGAGAAGCTAGTTAAGTTCAGCTTAACTTAACTTCTGTTGTATTTGATAGATAATTATAAAGATTCTAAACATGTACATTAATTAGTTGAGGTCTATAGAGGTGTAATTTTTTGAATTTTCAAGAGGTTTTGGCGAGCCATCAAACCGTAAAGCCGCTGATGAAACACCGCAAACTCGTTGAGCCACTGCGCCAGTTTACTACTTTTAAAAATCAAAATTGTATCATGATCATGATCATGAATTTTGAGGTTATTGATTTCAGTTATAATCACCACACAAGAAGTAACATAACTACTTATCTGAATTATTACACTGAGATCTATATTGTAGTGGGTATAACCTTTCAATTCAACGACCTTCACTTCACTTTTTGGCGGAGGTTTAATTCTTAAGCTTGATGGTTTTTTTGGGGGTCCAATTGTGGCTCACTTTCAAAATTATCAGATTCACTTAATTAACAACAATCATGGACAACTATAGCTAGCTAGCATATACCGTACGTATATACTCAATTTACCATTTAACAGCTACATATACATATATATGATATACCGTTGATTTACCGCCTATACCTAAATGTATGGATTGACTTACTATTTTGATATGGCTTTTATAATTTTTTAAATGAATCAAATAAATAAATCTTATTTCTCTTCACTTCATCATATATATTGCACACTATTTTCCAATATGAAATTGATCATTAAAACTTATTTGTTCTTAACTTCATTAAATATTTAAAATCTATAATAAACAAAATGACTACTCAAACTCAAACTCTTAAATTAAGAGCAGAAACACCACTTGATAAAGAAATTGAAAGAATTGTTAGATCACAAGCAACTTCTAAAATTGCCAATAGAAATTATGAAAGTGATACATTTGGTCCAGATCCAGAAGGTTTAAAAATTCTACCTGAAGGTACTAAAATCAGATTTCAAGAAGCTGGTGTTGATATTTCAAAAGGTTATCCTGGTAGACCAGATGCTTCTAAAGTTCCAATTTACTTAGATGAAGCATTTGCGATCAGAAATGAAGAATACATATGTTGAAAGAGGTAAATTAGCTGATCCAGAAAAGAAAGCTTTGTTTGGTGCTGCTAAAGAAGTTCGTCATTTAACCAAATTTGTTGGTACTGAAATTGTTGGATTACAATTAGCTGATCTAAACGACAAGCAAAGAGATGAATTAGCTTTATTAGTTTCTGAAAGAATTGTCGTTGTTTTCAAACATCAAAAATTATCTCCTCAAAAACAATTAGAATTAGGTGCTTATTGGGGTCAAGTTGAAAAACATCCACAAGCTTTACAAGTTCCTGGTTTACCTGGTGCTACTACAGTTTGGGTTGATTATAGAGAATCTAAAGGTTTGAAAGTTAACTTTAAGAATGTTAATCTAGGTAACTGGAATGCTAAGTATGATACTTATTCAGCTAATGGTTGGCACGCAGATTTAGTCCATGAAAAGCAACCAGCTGGTATTACTTCCCTTCATTTAGATCATATTCCAGATGTTGGAGGTGATACTTTCTTTGCTTCAGGTTATGCTGCTTATGATAAATTATCTGAAGAATTTAAGAAATTCTTAGATGGTAAACAAGCTGTTTATTGTTCATCGCATGCTTACTTAGAAAGAAATGATCCATTTGGTGGTCCAAAGAAAATTGAAAGAGTTCATCCATTAGTTAGAACCCACCCTGCAACTGGCTGGAAATTTTTATTTGTTGATAGAATACATTGTAAGAGAATCTTAGGTGTTTCTCCAGTTGAATCTGATATCATTTTAAATTATTTATTTGATGTTTATGAAAAAAATGCTGATATTCAAGTTAGAATCAAATGGGGTCCAACTGAATTAGGATATGGTACTACTGCAATCTGGGATAATAGATGTGCTGAACATAGAACCACATATGATTATGCTGAAGGTTTTGTTCACGAACCAAGACATGGTACTAGAGTCACTGCTTTAGCTGAAATTCCATATTTTGATCCAAACTCAAAATCTCAAAGAGAAGCATTAGGTTTACCTTTAGATGAATAAACAACTACAAGTTTATAAATTCAATATTATTCACGTTATGACTTTCTATTCTCAAACTATTATTCATTAACTACTACTTATTTATGCTTTTTTTGTGTTATCCAGATTGATTCTGAGTATTCTCGACTTTTATGTTTTTGTTATGCAATTTAATGACTTCCATATTTTTTTTTCAATCATTTGAAAATTGTAGTAGATGTAGTTAAAAAAGTAACTAAGAAAGTACTTCATGTAGTACTAGTACTAGTACTAGTAAGACAAAACAGGTCACGTGATATACATTGCACTGCCTTAAAAAAGTAAAAATTTGAAGTTTTGTATAAACAGTTCAAGCAGAATTAATGAAGTTTACAGTCTACAAATCACAGCAATCTTTTACAATATAACTACTATAGAATTAAGAGAATGAGTGGAATATCAAGTAGAGTCATGAACATGAAGTTCATGCAAGGTATAACACCTCCATCCAAACAAATTGGTAAAGATAAATCAATTAAAAATAAACCAGAACAACAAAATAATAGAGTTAAAGACTCAAGTGAATGGAAATTACCAACTTCAGATAAAATAATACAAAGCACCATACGGAATCAAAAGAGAAAAGTTAGAACAGTGGGATATTCATCTGTTAATACGATATTCAAAAATGATGATTTAGAAGATAACCCTGAAGAAGCAGTTATGTCTACAGTTGTGGGAAGAAGAGTTTTTGGAGCTGTTGAAGAACCTAAACCAGTGCCCAAATATGAAGAAGAAGAAACTGATGATAAACCTAGAAATAAAAGTAATTCTGGAAGTTTACTTTCTCTTTGGTCTCATGATAAGGATAAAAAAAAATCAAGTTCTAAAAGAAAACATGATGGTAATAATAATGGTGATAAGAATAGTACTAAGAAATATAAGAAAGCAAGTACAGTTTCTAAAGATTAGTTCATATATCGTAATTATGTAAAGTTGTATATAATTGTATAACTTTTAAATGTATATTAGAAAAAAAATCCAAAAAATAATAATATTAAAAAATAAAAGTATGACTATTTAATGCTATAATTATTTCTTCTTCTTAGACTTTTTACCGTTATTATCAATTATCACAAATCCACCTTTAACAACAGCTTCTCTAGCAGTAGAATTTATATGCTTGAATCTATCAGGACCAATATGAACACCACCGAACCATCTACACACAACAACCATAACATTCATAGCATCCATAATTGTAAGTAGATGCAATAATCTACCACCTGCTGCAGTTTCACCATCATCATCGCAATCTTGATATCTAGCCCCTGAATCTGAATCTTCTATTCTCCAAGCTCTCATTACATGATTTGCTCTAGAGACCTTCTTATCATAATATAATAGCTCCAATGAATTTTCAGCTTCTTCTAATGAATTCACTTTTTTAGCAAATCCAACAAATGTTGATTTTCTATCTATCATTGGATCTGAAATAATCCAACCTGCAAGTGGATCAATTTTAGTCTTTGTTGATTGTGTTGATTTAGAACCACCTTTTTTAGATTTGGCCTTTTCTTTTGCTTCATCATATTTGTAATTAGTATAATCAGTAGTATCTTCAACTTCTTCATCATCGTCTTCTTCTTCAGATTCTTGAGATGGAATTGTATTTGAAACAATTGAGGTATCTTTTAAAGCTTGAGAAATATCATCAATAGGTGTATTTCTATTTGCACCAGTAGTATCATCTAAGTTCCAATGATCATCTTGATTATCATCTTCTTCATTAACTTCTTCATCTTCACCATTGTATAAAACAGCATCTAATTCAGTGAAAAAATCAAATATACAAACATCACCTTCATTATAAATAGAATCCAAAACTTCACCAAATAATTCATTTAAATAAGCTTCATCAAAGCCAGGTTTAGTTGATACCACATCTAGAATACATGGTTTTTCATCTGGATAGTTTTCTGGAAATGATATTTGAACAGTTATATGTTCATGTTGTGGAATTTGGAATTTATAAATTAATGGAGCTAAGTTTTGCGATAAATCTGGATAGATTGCTTCAATAGCACCCATTTCATCTTGTAATTCTTGTGATTCCATATTCTTGAATATTTATATTATCTGTTATTTGAATTAGGATCTTTTAAATAGATTGATATGTTCATTTTTTCAGAAGAAATACTATACCTTTCTAAACTCCTTAAGTAAAAGACCAATTTTTTTTATTCTAGCTCGATTAATTAGACAAGATTAGAAATTTGATCCATCACAAGATTTTTCCACTGTGTAACGACTCCTTTCGAATTAATATACAACAATACCCAAATGCAAATATGACAACAGCAGAAGAACTTAAAACTAAAGGAAATCAAGCCTTTGCTAAAAAAGAATTCAAAAAAGCTGCAAAAATCTACAGAGATGCGATCAAATTAGATTCAACAAATCCAGTCTTATATTCAAATAGAGCTATTTGTTTCATTAAATTAGAAGATTGGAAAAGAGCAATTGATGATTGTGTTACAGGATTAAGTGTTCCAAATATTGAAACTAAAACTAAAGTGAAGTTATATTGGAGGTATTCAACTGCTTTAATTGGAGTTGATGACTTAGATAAAGCTTTAGAATCATTAAATAATGCATTGAAATTGGATCCTAATAATCAAGTTTTAAAATCAGATAAAGAAAAGGTTGAAGATAAATTACTTATACGATCCAAGAAACGTAAGAGAGAAGATTCAAGTATTAATCAGTTTGAAGATGTTCCTATTGAAGTAGTTGACGAATTGCCTTTAGAGTTTAGATTACAAGATTCATTAAAACCTTCTCCTTCCAATAAAACTGAAGATATTGAAATGGAAACAGATGATGAATTGGAAAGAGCATTGGCTAGTATCAAAGGTGTCACCATGCCTAAAAAGAAACAACAAAATCAAACAACTATTGTAACTCCAATTAAACAACAAAAACCAATTAGAAAATTTGATGATTCTGAAAAATTTCCAGAAAAGCCTACTATTTATTTTTTATCTTCACTTACTAGACAATCTGATAAAAAAGACTTTTATGAATATGTGCTAAGTATAGAGAATGATTATTATAATAATTTATTTAAAAGAGCTGGGTTGGATGGAGATTTCTTAACTTTTTACATAGAAGCTGCTTCAAATTTTTTATCTCAAACACAAGATCAAGATCAAGATCAAGAAACTTTGGATAATATATCATTATGTTTGAAACTGTTTCCTACATTACCAAGATTCAGTATTGCTTCAATGTTTTTATCTTCATCTACAGTTAAAGATGTTATTGATAAAGTTGAATCTTTAACTTCAATCCCTTTACAATCTTTGTGGAAATGATAATAAGTAGGAATAGAGAAATTCCAAAACACAAAAATATATTTTTTCTAATTATATAGTATAGCAAAGTAAGAATAATAAAATATTAAAAAAATAAAAATTATGAGAATAGTAGAACAAAACTCAGGTTAATAAAATAAAAGAAGTAAAACGTGCAAAGCATCGCAAAAAAAAAACATCAAAAAATTAATTGAATAAATCAAAGTGATGCAATGAATATTTCAGAAACAAAAAGGCAAAAGCATCTTGGTAATAGCAACTAGGTTAACATAAAAAAGATATTTTAATATGTAGGTGGGATGTAATTCTTTAACCCTTTTCTACCATCAATTAAATCGGCTGGCTGTAATAGAACAGACATGAAGTTTGGAACATATTGATCGAAATCAAAATCAAACAGCTTAACCATAACCAAGGGAGTAACAATAATTCCAACTAAACAGATATTAATGAAGATGTAAATAAATAAATATAATAAAGTTGTTCTATTTCTAGCACGACGTTTTGAAGGGGAGAACACTGGACGTCTAACTGTATTTGCTGGGCTTAACCACATTAATAAATATGAGTGTAAAGTATCAACATAAGGAATAAATAAGACAGGGAACTGACATAATAGGATGAAATGAGCAATCATAAAATCACAAGCAAAATGGGACATTTCAATCAGTTTACAAATAAATTCTCTTCCAGGCTGACTGAAAACATGCCATCCAAATTTAGAGGAAAACCATTTACCAGACCACCAACTTCTATTAGATCTATCTTGTTTGAATTCACGAGTTAAGAAAACAATTGTAAAAGTTTTAAAAATAATATTTTGTAATGAGAAACTAGCACAGGCACCCAATAAAGTTTTAGAAAAATTCCAGTTTTGACATAATAATAAGAATTCAAAAGTAACAATATGAACCAAAACAGATGAACCATGAGCTATATTTGCAATAAAATCAGGGAATCTACCAAAACAACAAGTCATTAATGGTCCAGCAAGAGTAGAAATAACAAAAAACACAGCTAATATAACAGCATTAGCAGCTATTGGCGCAACTGTAACAACACCTAATCTTAATATTGTATTTGCAGGAGGATTAATACCACTTTCATTCTGAGAATTTGCAAAAAGGTATGCAACAACAACAACCGAACAAGAAAATAATCTAGAACCAATCTGTGTAAATAAAGCAGCAAGCATTGAAGGTCTTTTATAATTAGAAGCTAAATTATCACCAGGTAATCCTAATCTTTTCTTCTTCGAACCAGTTAATTGCATTCTAACATGTCTAACATGAGAAACCCATGATGATTTTTTACTCCAAGCATTACCACTAGTAAACCAAGCTAAAATATTTCTATAATCAATGAAAAATTCATTAAATTGAAATTGATTAGGATTGAATAAATATGGAGAAAATAATAAAGCATAGAAAGTCATCCAAAAGTACAAAAAGCTGAATTTCCACATAATTAATGAACAGTTTAATAACATCATAAACATACCAGAAGCAAAATAAAAGCATTCAACGGAGAATCTTGCATATAAAATTGGAAATGAGGTTCTAGTTGTTGAGAATCCTCTACCAGTTGCAACATATTTAGCATCACCAACTGAAAGATCGTTAACTAAGGATTGAGCATAAATTCTACAAACAAAGACTTCAAATAATGGAGAAAATGAAATAAAATGTTTAGATAATCTTGTGATACATTTCCACACACCTCTTTCAGTTAGTTCTTGCACACAAAGTGGAATGAATGAAATTGAAAAAACCACAAAAATAGAAAGAACACAACCATGAATCCAATTAATAACAGGGATTAAATTATAACAACCAACAGGAGATCTAGTATCAGTAAATGGAACATTTTTATTATATTGGCAGATAATTGAATCATTAACAAGTGCAGCTAAATTAATAGAGAATAACATGAACATTTTTAATGAAGTTAAAATAAAAACATTATTTAAATGGAATCCAGGATGAGCATAAAAGAAAGATAAAAATCTATCTAAAGGTAATTGAGTACCTAAATGAAAGTATTCTCTAGATAACATTTGTTCACCCATACCAGCACCAATCTTTGAAGTGAAATTTAAAATGGATCCAAAACCTAAATCTCTACCTTTACCACATTGCATATATTCACAATGCTTAATTCTACCACCACGGCATAAAGCATTCATACCAGCATAGATATCTTCATTAAGATGTAAACCTTTTTGAGATTTGGAAACACCACCTCTTGAAGTCATAAAAACAGTATTTAAAAAATCAGGATGACCATAATGTAATTTACCACCAACTTGAGCTAATGTTCTTGCAAATAAAGTACCAAAAGTTTGTTCTTTACCAGCTGCAATATCACCTAAAACACCAATATTTTCAGAAAAAATATATTCTCTTGCACCAACAATAGCAACAGGATGAAATTCAGGGATTTCACTATGCTTCTGTTTTGATTTTTGTGATTGATCAATATTTATTGTTGGTTCTTTATATGGATCTTCTCTTGGAGCTAATTCTTCAAATTCAGCAAGAACACTTCTAATTTTCAAACATTCTTCTAAATAATTATCTTGATTGGCATCAACAAGTTGTAAATATTCACCTCTACAAAATATAACAGCATGATTTTGATTATCAGATTTACCATCTCCCATAATTGGATTACCAGAAAGTCTAATTCTATATTTTGGTTTACGTTGCCCATCTTCTTCAATATCACATGCACCATCAATTAAAACAGAATAATAAATAGTTTCATCTGTATCAGGATCACGTTCAGTATCAATATAACAAACTTGAAGTTCAGGATAAGTTCTAGTTAAAAATTCTCTAGATTGATCTTGTTCTGGAGTAAAATCTTTCATCTTTTGTAAAGAAGCAACTAATCTAAATTTTCTTTGAGCCATAGCATTTGCTTGTTCAATTTTATCTTCTTCATCATCTTCACATTCAGTTGAATACATTAATTTAATAGCACGAGAATAATTCATAAATCCACTTATAGTACGATATAAAGTTTGTGATCTTAATGAAGCCCAAATTCTAGTTCTTAAAATATATTCAGGAGTAGCAACTTTAAAACCAACAGAATAAAATGGTAAATCAGAAACAGAATTTTTTTCTTTATCAATTTTAACTTCAGGGTTACGTTCTTCAGCTAGTAGTTTGGTATCTCTAACAAAATTGTGCCAATCTAAAGGATATAAATGTTTCAAATATTCAAGTAAAGTAATATTAGAGTATTGATCTTCTTTCTTAATAATTTCTTGAAGGGTTAAAGTTATTTTTTCAGAATAATGTGGAATTAAAACAGAGAAAGTTGGCATTTGATCAACAGGAACAGGTTGAGGCATTGGAGTAGCTAAAGATTGAGCAAAAAAAGATAATCTTCTAGTAGCTTCAGCATTACTTTCTAATCCATCTTCTTCAGAAGATCCAATAACAACACCATCTTCTTTATCCACAAAAAAACGAGGTTGAGTATAAATAGCATCACCATTAACATCAGTTGTTTTACTATAAACTAAACTTTGAAGATGTTCAACAGATAATAAATGATCACGATACATTGAAATAACAATTGAATTCCAAATTTGACAAACTAAATATTTTCTATGAGCAGAACTACTTGAAATTAAACTATGAGGTGATATGATTCGTTGTTGAATCCGTTTTGGTAACCTAACAAATTGATTTCTCCATGGAGTCCAAATAGAAACGCCTATCCAAAATGATCTAAAAACAGAGAATGAGGTATTCCAAATGATATACCATAAATATGTATCTAGAAAGAATAAAACAAGATCACTGATAATTAAAAGACCTAAAATAACATTTGCTTGTTGTTTACATAAAAGTTGACCAAAATAAATTTCCCCGATACATCTATTAATTTTCATAGCATATAATTCTCTAATTGGACCTCTAATACCTCTAATTAAGAAAAAATAAGATTCAGTGAATTTACAAACAAAAACACCTGTCCAAAGACCATAAGAAGCATACATATTAGTACCAGTAAGTTGAACAACAGAATCTGTAAAATATTTAGTTGATAAATATGATCTAGTATATTCACTTCTTCTATTACCTGCTAAAGATGATAAAGGAACCACAGAACAAATAATAACAGTTGTAACAGAGATAATGAATTGAAGAATTGCAATTGCTAGAGTTAACGGAAATGGATCTTGAGTACCAACGATACCAAAAATATAAACAGAAGGTGAAAGATTTATAATTAACATAATTAATGTGATTAAAATTCTTGGAGAAATTGGCTGACTTCCACTCCATCTTCTTGGAACAAAAAAACATTCACAAATAAGAGAAAATAAATTAATTAGTGAAACTAAAGAACCAGCTAAAGACATTGCAGAAAGAGTTGCAATAATACTAGGTTGATTATTAGAAAGTAAATCATAATTATCAGTATATAAGGGACCTGAATTAAAACTTGTATAATACCAAAACATAGCAACATGAATATTCCAAATTCTATTAAAATTTGTTAACATATGAAACCAACTTCTACGTTCATAATAGGTTTTCTTAATTGCACCTTTCCAATTGATATTATTTAATGCCAAAAATCTTTCATTAGGTGGAATATCCATAAATGAAACTTTATTATTACCATTAATTGATTCAATTAATTTTAATTTATCTAAACTTTTTTTATACCAAAAAAATTGATTAATATCATCATAACCAATCACATGGGCATGATCTTTATCACGTTGAATCCATTTGCCATCAATTTCTTCATATAATTGATCACGATAAAAATTGTATAGAGGTGTAATTGCATGATCTAAGAAGCTGGGAACTATAGGTTCTATTTCTTTTAAATCTAATGAATAAAAACTATCAACACAAGTTTTAAAGATAAAACATAAACACTCAGGCATAAATCTAATATTATTTGCCTCACCCCACACCATTAAATAAATTGCAAGTTGAACAACATAATCTTCAGGCATAAATGAAGCCATTGAATTATTCCAATTGATCTTTGAATCTTCTAGAGCAGGAACAGGACCAGATTGTTGTTGTTGAATATCAGATATATCCATTTGTGAACCAAAATACCATTTTCTGTAATTTGAATTTTCACCACCAACATAATCAGCATGAAGACTTTTTAAAGCTTTAGTTGGATTCATTCTTGAAGCTCTTGAATCTAATAATTTCATCATATAATCAAACATATTTTTAGCATTATCAAATTGAAACCCATATAGTTTAGATAAATGAATAAATATAGCTTCAATTCTTTTAGTTGAAATAGGAACATCATCAGATCTCCAAGCAGGATAAGGATCATAATAAGTATCATACATATCAGCAATACCTCTTTCAGCTAGAATTTCCATATCCATTTCTTCCATTTCATTGTATTCATTGAAACCAAACACTTCACCTAATCTATCAACATTATTCCATCTTGAAGTATTTAAAAATGGAGTTTTAAAAGCAGAAAAAGGTTGAGTAGTTCTTTCACTTAAAACAGAATTTAAAGTATGAGCATCTTTAGCCAGATCTTCATTAGCTGAAGCTATAATAATATAATCAAAAGATTATAGTTAGTAATTGTAAATTCATTAATTAAATCAATTGAAATCATACATACGTCTTATTGATCTATAACTATCATTTCTTGAAATATCAGGAGGAGGCATCATTGAAGTGGGAACAGCAGTTCCACGTTGACTTGAGTACCTTTCAGGAGCCATTGGATGATTAGTGTCTTGAGCCATACTCTTACCAAACCTAATTGAAGTGATTTGAAGTAGATAACTCGAGAATTGGGTGAATTGTAGGAGTTGAAAAGGGTTACAAAAAAGGGGAAACACACTCTTTTGTGTTAAATAAATCCTCTCTGAAAAGCGAGCCGCAGAAAGACACAACATATTCTCTGTCGCGGTGCACCGATGTCTGTTTTGGTTTTCGCACACACCGAAACAAGCCATCTGGCAATTCCAATTCATGATCATGGTACATGGTGTTGGTGTTGTTGTTCTTTGATCAAAGTAGGGAATCTATATAATCAACATCATTCATAATGGGATTCAACACTTCTTTATACACCATTGAATCAGTCATTCTTTTAGACAATGAAGGAAAAAGATTATTTGCAAAATATTATAAAGGTCCACATCAAGAAACATCAGATAAATTGATTACAAGTTTAGATGAACAAAAATCATTTGAATCTAAATTATTTGCAAAAACTTTTAAACAAAATTCAGATGTTATACTTTTTGAAAATCATGTTATTGTGTATAAAGAATTTCATGATACAATTATATATATTATTGGTGATTTAAATGAAAATGAAAGTTTATTATATAATGTTTTACAAGGACTTACAGGTTCTTTAGAAATAATTTTAAAAAATCAAATTGATAAGAAATCCATTCAAGAGAGTTATGATATGGTTGTTTTAGCAATTGATGAAACTATTGATGATGGTATTATTTTAGAAACTGATGCTGGTGTTATTGCTTCAAGAGTTACTAAACCACCAACTGAAGAAGTTAATATCAAGATTGATTTAACAGAAAGAGGTTTCATGAATGCTTTCAACTTTGCTAAAAAGAATCTTGCTGATCGTTTACAACAAGGTTTTTAATTATATATTTACCATTTCCTTTCCACCCACCCACTCCGTTTTAGATTGACTTGAAATATATTATGTATGTGTATTTTTTAAAATGAAATCAATATCTATGTATATAAATTTGTTCATATTAATGAAACGAATGTAATGTAATATTACTTTATTTTACATATATATCCAAAAAAAAAAA
>JAJLSG010000331.1:0-44668 GCA_030567495.1 Ambrosiozyma neoplatypodis | reverse complement strand
AATTATCAAGAATAAAATAAACTTTAAATAAACCTGAATAATGTAAAGCTAAAGCTAATAAAATATTAACATAGAATGTAATATAAGCATTACAGAAATAAGGTAATTGTTTATTATCTAAATGTTTTAAAGGTTGACCTTCAGTCCAAATACCAGGTAAAGTAACATAAAAAATAGCTTGAATTATAATATAAGAAATAAAATAAGTAATAGATTTTAAAGATGGAACAGCATAATCTAAAAAGTATTGAAATAATTGATTTAAAAATTCTGAAAAATTTTGATCATCAGTTGGCCAAGCAGGTTTACCATGATAAAATCTAGCAGAAATCCACATATAATACATTAATAAAGGAAATCCAATCATCATACCTAAAGCACCTGCTGGACCTCCAAATTCTAAAGGTTCTTCTGATTCAACTTTTGGTGTAGTAGCATTGTTGTTGTTGTTGTTGTTGTTGCTAGTTGATGACGATGAGGATGAACCAAGAAGAGGTTGTTGTTCTGAAGTCATTTTTGAACCTGAACCTGAACCTGAACCTGAACCTGAACCTGATGAAGCTTGATCTTTGACTTGATTTGCCATTTTCCTGCTGTAGAATAAGGAAAGGCTCTGAAGAAGAGGAAAAGAGTGAAACAGGAAACCCCTTTTCTTTTATAAAGAATTTTAAGAACACCAAATCAAATAATCAAATTAATAGCTGCTAAACGAACGAGCAATACGACTCGGCCGGCTCAAGTTCCGGTTTGTCCCAGAGATAGATCCGAGGACCGAGGCGGTTATTTAGCTGCGAGTCTCGTATAGACGCATATACGAGCAGGTGTTGCTACAGCGCTGCATGTACTGTTGCGTCATTAATTTGGTGGAGATCGATGTTACAATATTAATTACAATTTTTATACAATTTAACCAATAGAAATCACTTTTTTTAATGTTTCAACAACTTGTTAATTAATTAATTGTCGAAAATCCTGAAATCATATTTATTAGCTGGCCAGATCGAAAGTTGCATGAAAGAAAGTTATAAAAATAACTCAAATAAAGAAAATTAGAAAAATTAGAAGGAATTAAAAAACTGCATGAATAAACCAAAAGTTCAAAACAACTCATCATATCATAAATCCTTAAGTGATACATATGCTACAATTAGAAAGAAATCAATATATATATTCAAGTCAAATAAAAATTTAATTAAAGAAATTCATGATAGTGATAGAAATATATCGTTAACTGAAACGAAACTGATAGAAGAATAATCAAAAACTCTTTGATAATAATACAGTAGTTTATTCCGAGGATGGTGCACGGATGTGGGATAGTAATCTTTCAGAAAATCAACAACAACATGTACAATCCTGATCATATTGCATTTGCCATTGGCATTTCTGAATCAAAATATAGAACCATATTCAAGTTTACCTTATCAAGTACTATATAAGTACAAGTTGTACAACCATAATGAAAACACTAATATTGTTGTTAGGTCTATAGTTATAACGTTTCAAAAAAATGGGCAGAGAGAAAAGATGGCTGAATCTGATTTGAGTCATGCTGCTTCAGCTGACTCTTTCATTTTAATCATATCAGAAACATATCCAACTCTTCTTCATATATCATCTAATCAAATTAATTTCTGCTCTTTATATACTTTGATATCACAATTTAATCACTACAGCTCATAAAAAAGATTTCAATTAAAAATGTCACTACAAAAAACTGCAAATTATTATGGAGGTTCTAATTATTTATTTGAATTTAATCAAATTATTAAATCACTTCCACCTGAAATAAATCATCTTATATTAAAATTTGGTATTATTAAATACTTTACAATTACTGAAATTATAGGCTTAATTGATAAATCAGATAATCAACTTGAATATTTACTTAAAGACTTGTTTACTGAATCAATAATTGTTTACAAATTTCGTGCAGATAAGCTTGAAAAGGTTACTTTAAAATATTCTAATGTTTCAAAATGCATTTATTCAAATGATAATATATTTACAGAGGATCAGAAATTGAAAAACTTTAATAAATTTATTGATGCTGTTCAAGCTTTATGTATTCAATTTAAAGTTGCTAAGGTATATTTCCGTTCTTTTTATTTGGAGCTTCTAAAAGATGATAAAATTGAATATTATAGATTCAATAATATGTTTAAATCCATTAGTTTTTCATTTGATAGAGATTCTACAGAAAATGACTGGTTACTTAAAACTCCAGATCTTAATTCAAAGGTTAAGAAATTAACTTGTTATTGTGATTGGCCTAGCACTTTCTGGGATGATGATTTCAGTGTAGATGATAATTTTGATATTGATTGTTCATTTCCAAATTTGAATACTTTGCATCTTATAAGTGAATCAATTGCATATGGTGTTAATGATGAAGATCATGAAGTTAACTCTTGTTCTTTTCTTGCTTTGAAATGGTTACGAAATCACAAACTTGAAAAGAAGAAACTGATAATTGATTTAAGAGATGGAAAAGGTATAACAGATGAATTGGTTAATTATTTAGAGACAATAGATAATAGTTTTTTGGATTTAGAAATTCATTTCAATATGAAATATGTAACAAGACATGCTTTTTCTCCTTCTTCGACAGCTGAGTATTTTTTAGAAAATGTTTATTTATCAAGATTATCAAATTTAAGACAATACTTCAAAGTAATGCGTTGTTCAACTGTTTGCAAAACTCCCCATTCACATTTGTTATGTGAAGCATTCACAAATTTGGAATCATTAAGAATTAATGATGATTTATATAGAAGAGAACTTATTTCAATTAAAAAATTAGGCCATGATTATGATTCAGACTCTAGCTCTAATTCAGACTCAGACTCAGATACAAACACAGAATCAGACTCAGGTTCAGATTCAGATTCAAACTCAGACTCAGACTCAGATTCAGATTCAGATTCAGATTCAGATTCAGATTCAGATTCAGACTCAGGTTCCGATTATGGATATGATTCCGACCCTGAAATTATATTTAAAAGTAGAACTATTAAAAGAAAAAGAAGAAAGAGAATCCCGACTGATTTTTCAAAATGTTATCCTTTAAATATATCAATCTACAATTTCCAAAAATTGAAATATCTTGAACTTTATTACTCAAATATTCCTTACAATGTTTTAAACCAATTTTCAAATTCATTAATTTCCCTAAAATTACATAATTGTATCATGAACTCTACATATATTAAACTTCCAAAACAATTAACTGAGTTTGAGGTTTCAATAACAAGACCCTTTTTTAAGATTCCAATGATTGAGAATTCAGAGGATTTAACTTTATTAGATGTTATTAATATCAAGTTAGATTGGTATTATTCTGAAGAATTATTACCAATAAGTGATATTCAATATTTTATTTGGTCATTACCATCAACTTTATATAGATTAAATTTTGAAATCGGACATTTACACAAGAATATAACTCCAGATGATTTTTCAAAAGCAAGAAGATTTGAGCTTAGTGTGTTCGGTTAGGAATGCCCTGACTTCAGGTCTTTGGACCAGATCCAGAATTAGATCTTTTCGGCTTGAGTTAAGATATGATTGATAACGGTCATGATGGAGAGAGGGAAGTTGTAGTGATATCTATTCTCTCTCAGGTGGGCCCAACTATGTATATCTATATATGTATATAAGTATCTAATTATGTAAAGTATATAAAAGGATTGGGCCCCTACAATATTACAAAAAGGATATAAAATTTTCACTCCAGCGAATGGAAGAATCAAGGCTGTGAAGAATCTGAGGATATTTATATTTCAGGGTTTACTTGATTCAGTATTCACAATTCAACCTATTCTTCCCTTCTCCGGTATTAAGGCCACATTTATTGGTTAATACCAATTATACCATAGATCAAGCTATATCAATTCAGGAGCCTAATACCTAGTTCAGAGTGGAACTCAACATAGTGAAATATCATTTACAACTTTAGTTGAATTGAATGTTTTGGAATTTGAAATGCTAAGTACAGTTTGTGATTGTAATTACTCACAATTTCCAAGAAATTTAGAATCATTAAGATTAAATATCAATACAACAGCAATATCTGGTGAATTACCAACAAAGTTAAAAGAATTGGTTACCAATAAGTATTGTGAATATCCTAATGTATGTGAAAATGGGTACGAGATAGATTGGTTATTTGATGGTTTTTAATGATTTTTTGTTCTGTTTGATTTTAATAGTTGTTATACTAACTATTGAATTTGTATTGCTTCTGTTTTTTTTTTAAATATATAAATTATCCAATTAAATTAAAGCATCTTCTTCGTAGGGTTTCTGAGAATAAGGTTTCGGAATTTGATTTGCAAGCTAAGACATCCGTGCACGCGTACTAAAATGTAATCAAGCGCTTAATCGAAATTAAGGTACACCGTACAAGTTATCTAATATATTTCATACTTAAACCCAGATAAAGGAATCTAGTTTTAACTTCTTAAATGTCTTTGGTCAATTTAATCACCATAGCTAAAGATATACCAGTTGAGTTACAACAAAAAATATTATTTTATTGCTTGCATCCATTAAATGACATCATTATCTATTACGATAACTCGAATGAAAAAAATAATAATAAAAAAATTAACGGTATCCATGATTCATATTGGTTAAACTTTTATGATATTATACAAATTTCATTGAATGGTAGATCTCATCTATATCTAAGTATGTCTTCAGGTACTAACCGTACTTCTTTTGGTCTTTTCTCTGGTTCGCAATTCTTTGGGGAAAATATTGTCTTATATAAGTTTTACTTATCAAACATACTTTTAGAAACTCCTTCAATCACTGAAAAAGTTTTCAAGATGTCTTCCTTCAATTTTGATATTTTAGAAATTGAAGACTTTGAATGTGATACTACAACAATGCTTTTCTTACTTAGTTTTATAGGACAGTCAAAACCTAAACGTTTCACTAGTACTCGTGGATTTGCTACAACCATAACTTATCTTAATAATCCTGATATAACTTATTTCTACAAAATAAGAAGTTTATTTCCATCTTTGAAACATTTGTTTGTCTGGAATGGCCCAGGAATATCTAGATAATTCAATAGCTAGTTTAAAGAAGCTATGCACCCTTTTAGATCTAGAAGTTAGAGTCAATATACTTAACCGTTATGAAGATTTTTTTAAATTTTTATTTGAATACAAAGATAAAATAAAAATAAATATATTTTCAATGGCATTACCATTAAACAATCATACTTATAATATTTGTGCCTTATCAAATGATAAAATGAAGCTTTCTCTATGCAATTATAAAGGAGACTACGGGGAACTTGAAACACTTTCTAAATATACAAATATCAATGATTTAGATCTTCAGCTTAATGAGTCAATCATTCTTCCATCTTTGGTCTCAAGCTCGATTCAACGTGTACGTGTTTCCTCTTCATCTAGGTCAGCTGAATTACCTAACTTAAAAGGATTATACAATATGAATGAGTTAATATTTTATGGAGTCATTAATTTATTAGAGTTTAAACTATCAGACCCATTTCCTGATAGTTTGAGAATCATTGATATGACCCAACATGTTGAGGTGCAGTTTATTGGTAAATTTGAATTACCAAAGTATCTAATTCGACTTTCATGTTATTTAGATCATTTGACTCATTTCAGTTTAAATAATTCCAAACATTTAAGCTATTTGAAGATAAATGTACCGAGTAGAAGAATAACTAGTATATATGATCCATTCTGGGATTCACTACCTCAAAATCTAGAAACACTTAGCATTTATTACTCTACAAATGATATGCGTTTGGAAGATGGTATGATTGTTCGAGATGAACTTAATTCAGAATTGAGAGCCGGTATTAGAATACCTAAACATTATGACAATTTAAATTTATCTATTTCCGGTGGTTATGAATGGTTTTCTAAAATACTATACATAAATTGCGAAGAGAAGAGCTGGATTAATGATTTAAGTCCCAGAGATGAAAATCATACTGATAGAAGCAATCAACCAATTCCTCTTTTTTTTTCCATTAAGATTTCAGAAAACACAAATTTATCAATAGTTGGGCCATCTTTTATTACAAGTATATGTACTTCTGAGCATAAATCTCTTTTAGTTGTTTCTGATGAATATTTTGAAAATGTGAAATTTGTTGAAGAGAAAACATTCAGGGAATTTCAAAGATACAAAGGTAAAGAAGGGGTTTCATTTTCAACTGATTGTGATGAATTTTCTAGTAAAATTCTTGAAATATGTTAGTTAAATGATTGAACTAAATAAGCTTGTGTTTTTATTGTTTATATTCTACAATGTATACTGCATTTATTATATTAATCAAAGAAGTAAGGATTATTTATTAATATTATTATGAATTTATGAAAAAAAAACTATTTTGTTTTTGAATCAATATTGAATCAACAATTCAACAAATTACTAAATTAAACTGAATGTACATGTACATGTATTAATAATTAACTAATTACAAAAATCTATTACTCAATTTACAGTATATATAAAAATTATTCTATGTAACAACAGCAGGGTTGGGTTTAGGTTTGCCTTTCTTCTTATAATGTCTCTTGGGTTTTTCTTTATCTTTATCTTCTTCTGTATTTCGTTGTGGTTTTCTATTCTTATTCTTATGTTTATTATTCTTAGACCTATTATTATTATTATTGTTATTATTAGTGTTTTGTTGATGATGACCTTGATTTTGTTCTTGTTGAACTCTAGCACTTTCAGCAGCCCACCATTTAGCAAATTCTTCTTCTTGTCTAATATCTTCCAATGAAACCAAATTTTCAGATTCTTGTTTAGCAACTTCTTTTTTCATTTGTTCTTCCATTAAAACATACTCAAATGATGGAACTAAATTACTTGTTGTAGAAGTTGTTGGAGGTGTCGGTTCTTTAATAAAAGATGATTGTGAACTTGAACTTGCTAATGAACCTGGATCATAAATATAATTATTACTGTTACTACGTTGTGATTGTTGTTGAGGTTGATGATACTGTGAACTTGAACCAGTAATAACTGGCGCAGATGAGGGCGATGAACCAGTATTCCATGGAGCAAATAATGATTCACTAGATACAGATGTAGTTGTTGTGGTCTTAATAGTCCATGCAGCAATAGGTTCACTAGGAACAACTAGTTTTTGTGATTGTTGTTGTTGTTGTTCTTTTAACTTTTGTTGTTCATGTTGTTCTTTTATTTGTTTTTGACGTTCTCTTTGAGATAACCTTGGTTGCTTTGTTGTTATTGTTGGATTAGATGGAATACGTGAAGTAGATGATGTTATGGAGGAAGCTAATGATTCTTCAATTGATAAAAACATAGAATTTGATGATGTAGTAGGTGTTTTAGATTTAGATGGAGTTACAGTACCATTATTATTAGGTGACTGCCATAATGATGATGTTGATGTTGATGATGATGGTCTTCTAATATTATGTGATGGTGTGGTAATTAAAGGTGGACTTTCTTGTCTTTTGGTAAATGAATCAGATCTTACTTGAGGAACAGGAACAGGAGCAGGAACAGGAGCAGAACTAGAACCAGATATAGAAGTAGAAACTTTTGAATTACTACCACTACCACTTATACTCATTCTTGTACTTCTTCTTCTATTATTTGTAACTAATTGAAATTCATCATTTTGTTGTTCATCATCTTCATCTGCAATTGCACTTTGATTACTTAATGATTCACGACTTTCTCTTAAACTTGATTGTAAAGCATATGATAATGATTTTGATTTATTAGTTAATTCAACTGCACCAGGAGTATTTAGTTTACTTTCTTCAATTCTTTTAGCTGATGATCTTCTTCTTCTATCATGTGAACTAATTTTATTAGATGTTGGTGTTGTAATTGTAAATCTTTGATCATTTGTACTACTAGTTGATTCATCGTAAAATGGACCTAATTGTTCAAGTATAAATGGATGTAAGAATTGATCATTGTATAAAACTGGATCATTTATAAATTGTTTAACTAATGAATTTGAACATTCAATCATAAAATTAGGCTTTGAATTAATTTCATCATAATTATAATATTTCAAATTATTAAACCATTTGAATGATTTATCAATTAATTTCAATAATTCTGAATATTCTTCATCATTTAATAATTCATTAATAAATTCATTAAAAGAATTTTCAAATAATAAAACATTCATATTATTATACATATACCAGAAACAATTCTCTAATAGATTCTTTGCTTTATTTTCAAATGCATGTAACAATATAATTTCAACATTATCTAAATTAATAAAATCTTTAATATATAATTGACAAATTTCTGATAATTTAGTTAACATAAGTTCTTCTGAAGCTTTCATCAATTCTAAGATAAAATCAATAAATGAATTAATATCATAAATCTCATCATCTTTTAAATCATCTAATAAATTATTTAATTCAATACCTGATAAATATTTCAAAATAATATTGAATATTTTAATTGAAATATCATCAAAATTAACAACATTACAATCATCATCATTCCATGTATTACTAAACAAGGTTTCAAAATAAACTGATCTTGTAATTAATAATGGTTTAAAAGCAATTAATTGATCGTCATTTTTCAAATTTATAATAACTGAACTATTTAAATTGGAACCACTTTCCATTAACAAATTTAAATCATCTAATAATGAATTTGAACATTGAATTCTACCTAATGGATTAACTATCTTTAAGATTCTAGCTAATGAATCAAATGTAACTCTAGTTCTTTGAATATCTTTAGGTATTTTACCAACCGGGAAATCAATCCAAACATCCATAAAGATATCAGTATATAAGAAATGTAACAAAATAGCAACTGAACGAATTGTAATATTACCAATAATTGAAATATTTCTATGATCCGATGAAATTTCTAATCTAATACCATTTTTTTCAAAACTATTAATTGAATCATTATTATCAAATAACTTTTTGAATGTAATCGATCTTTGAATTAATAAATCTGAATGAACACCAAATTCAAAATTATGATTTGATTTTTCATCATTAACAATAATCTTACAATCATAAAATTTATTTATATTTAAACTTTTTAATTCTAACCAATATTCAATATCATCAGATTTTAAAAATTCCCTTGAATGAATTATATCAGTTGGTTTCAAATAATTATTAAATTCAGGTAATGGTGTAGTCCATCTAGTTAAATGATCCATATATAATCTATCAGATGCATCAATTAATTCACTTGTTGTATCACCATAATTAGAATCATCATCGTTAAATGAAGAATCAAATTGATTATAATCTTCATCGTCATCATTATCATCTTGATTAATTCTATTAAAATTTTTATAAATATAATTAGTTTTAAAAGTATCTTTTTTAAGATTAACTGATGATTGTTTTTCATTAACAATTTCATGACTTTGTAAATATCTTTCATTTAATTCATTAATTGGTGATAATCTTGAAAAATCTTTTAGAATTGAATCTTTTGAAATTTGATGAGAAATTAAATCAATATCATCTCTAATAAAACCAAATTTTTCAAATGTTGGATCAGTTATAACTTTCACAATTTTATTTAATTTTAAAATCTTTGTAAATTTATAACGTTTTGAAATATTCGAATTAATTAATAATGATGAGGATGAAGAAGAAGATGATGATGATGCTCTTTTGATTCTTTTATACACTGATCCATCTTTAACACAAATTATAATTGAACCATCATTACTCATATCAACATCAGTACAACGAAGATGTTCTTTTGAAGCTTTCCAAATAGTAACAAATTTTAAATTCTTGTTGAAATCTAAAGCATTTCTTGAATTTAAATCCAAGTTAAATTGAACAATATCACCATTATCATAAAGCATTAAACATAATTTACTTGATTTAGCAGTAATTAATTTTAAAATCGTTTTCTTCTTAGATAATAATCTTGGTTTAAAAATATCAAAATTAGATTCATCAATTTTATTTAATAATGGTGGTGAAACTTTAACATGGAATCCATTTAAATAAATATGAATTTCATCTAAATTATTTAAAACAATAGTTGAATTATCAGTTGCGCAAACTTGTTTAATTTCATCATATTTAAAATCCAAAACTTTTGGAAATATTTTATTTAAATCATTATTAGTATTAGTTAAATTATTTTTATTAATTGATGAAAAACCAAATTGACCAATATTCATACCCCAAAAATAAATTCTTGTTTTTGTATAAGCTAAAGAATGAAATTTTGAACAAGAAACACCTAAAAATTTCCCATGAACTTTTTTCTTTAAATCACCTGAAATGACCTGTTTTGGAGTTAAAGATACCGTATTATCATTACCATTAATTGTATCAGGAATATAACCCAATTGGCCAAAAGTATTAGTACCCCAAGTATAAATTTTATTTGTTGAATCTAAAGCAATTGAATGTTCATCAGATAAATCAATAGATTTAATTCTTTTATCTTTGAAAAAAGTTAATGGAACAAATTTATCAAAAGTTTGAGTATTACCTAAACCTAATCTTCCTTTATTACCTGAACCAGAAACGAATATATTACCATTAATTTCACAAGTTAAAATAATTGAATGATATTTTGAAATTTTGAAATTTTTTAATCTTGGTAATGAAATTCTATCATTCATTTTTGAATATTTTTTATAATCACCATAATTCAATTTTAAATATTTTGAACTAATTCTCTTTAATGAATTGTTAATATTTGAATGTGAACTATTAATTGAATTATTTAAAAATCCTAAAGTATAAATATCTGATCCACCTCTTTCATCATCAAAAAAATTTAATTTTGAACTTGATATAATTTGAGTGAAATTTTTTGGAGTTTGATCTAAATCAAATCTTTTAATTAAATGAATTTGTTTAATTGATGAATCAATTAATGGTAATGGAATTGATCTCTTATCACCTTTAAATTGAATTTTTTTATCATCATCAATATCAACTTGTTGACGACGACGAATAGCCATATATTGTTCATCTTGTTCAGTTATAGTATCATCAGATAATAAATGTTGTGTTTCTTGTTGTTGTTGTCTATTCTTTAATTTTTGTTGTTGTTGTTGTTTTTGAAGTTGATCATCTTTAAATATACCCAATGAATCAGGTATCCAGATTAATTTGGATAAATCAGATTCACTACTTAATAAATCCAAAGGAGTAAAACCTTCTTTATCTTTTGCTTTTAATAACAGATCACATTTATTTGAATTTAATAATAATCTAGCAATAATAAAATGTTTATAAAATATTGATAAATGTAAAATATTCCAATTATTTTCTAAATCATTAATTAATAAATCTAAATTTGGATTCTTTAAAATTTTCTTTAATAAATCATATCTATTTAAAATAACAATTAAATGTAATATAGTACGTCCATATAAATCTCTTTTTTCTAATTCTTGTTTGTTTAATGATATTAATGAATTGATGAATTTTTTAGTTAATAAGTTTGAATTATTTGAATTATTTGATTTATTTGAAAGGGAAATTAGGTGATTTGGTTCATAATTGACCCATCTCCCCTTCTTTTGTGGTGTTTCAGTTAAGGAAGTGAACTTAATTGATGAATATAAGTTAGTAATTGGTGATTGTTGATTGGTGATAAGTGTAGATGCGATTAAAACATACCTTTAAAACATTTTCTGAAGCTCGTTGGCTTGTATTATTATCAGCAATGGTATTAGGAAGAGTTATTTTGATAGAATTGGACAATAGAGAGACGTTGAAGTGAAGAAATCAAGAAGAAAAGTAGTTGTTCCCATCCAAAATCCCTTCAATTTTTTTAATTTTAACCATGTGTTGGATTGAAATTAAAATGGTCGAGCAAACTTTTCAACCTTCCTATATAATTAGTGTTTCTGTTTCAACCATTTCAAACCAACTAAACAACTAGAATAAATATATCAGTCACTTCAAGATGTCTTTCTTTCTAAATCAACAAGATCTGACAACACTTGAAGTGAATCCAGACAGAATGAAGTTTGCAGAGATTCAATTCGATGCAATGAGTGCTACATTAAATACAATTAAAAAACAATGTTCATTAAAATGTGTTCCAGCAGAATATGGAGAACAAGATCTAAATAAAGGTGAATTAACTTGTACTGATAGATGTGTGAATAAGTTCATGCTAGCTAATAGATTAATTGGTGAATATGCTCAACTTGTGAGGTTTAGTGAACAAAATTTAATCCACTATGAAAAGATAAAGAAAGATTGTTTTAAAGATTTATGATTTTATGATGATATTAATATTAGTTTGTATATAATTTGTTGTTAATTTGTTTTTTTATTTTTTTATGTGTATATAGGGGTTATTAATTAATTAAACTAAATAAAATAAAATTAAATAAAAATTAGTTATACAGATAAATAAATAGAAAGAAAAAAGGTTGTAGTTTTAGTTTCAGACAATAGATTTGTTGTTATTATTACTATTAGTATCATCTAAAATAAATTGGTCATTTGAAGCATTATTTGAATTTAATGTAGTTGAAGAATTCAAATTAGAATTTGAACTTAATTGAATTGGTTGTAATTCAATAGTACCAGAAGTACTTAATAATTCATTATTAGTACTACTACTAGTTAAAGTTGAACTAGCTAATTCAAATTCATTATTATCAGCAACATCAATATCAATATCAGCATCTAAATCAACTGAATTTAAAGCATTAAATGGATCATCTTTATAAATATCATGAAATTCTAATAAATTATATGACCATCTACAAAATTTATCATTTTTTGGTAAATTTCCAGTAATTTGAATAATTTTAAATGATGTTATAGCAAGACAACTACCAAACACTAAATCAATAAAATAATGATGAGTTAAATACATTGTACTAAACCATAATATTATAACATATATACACCAAATTATTTTTAATTTTGGAAATAAATATGATAACCATAAACAATCCATCGTTGCACATGCTGAATGTAATGATGGCATTGCACCAAAAATTAATGGAGAATTTGTAAATGTTGATGTATACATATCAAAACCAAATAATAAATCAATTCTATGTAATCCACCTGGTGAACCTTTCATTGAATAATCAGCTTTATCTAAACCATGTAATACTTTATACCAAGGTGGAGCAGCAGATAATAATAAATCTTGGATTATAACACCAACTAAATTCATATAACCAAATGAAAATGCAAATCTTCTTAATGTTTTTGGTGGTGCAAATAAAAATATTAAAATTGCTACCACAGCAGGTAATGAAAAATGAACAATACCATATGGGAACCAAGATAATAAATCTAAAAATGTATTTGTATGTGAAGCTAAAATTTCAGATAAATTATCACCAAATAAAATAGTTTCCATACCAGGTAAAACTTTAACAGTAATTGGAGGTTTTAATTCTAATGGAATAAATTTTGATGAAAAAAACAGGATAGCCCAAACTAAAACAGGTAAACCAAATTGAAAAAATTGTGATAAGATTGGAATTGTTAAAATAATTGTAAAACCTAAAACCATTAAAAATTTAAAAATTAAATGAATTGGTAATATAATTAAAACGAATAAAAGCACACTAAATAAAAAACCAAAATGAATCAAATGTGGAATAGTTACATTATTTCTAATTTTATGAATAGTAATCACTGGATTAAATTCAAAAGTTAAATTGGGGAGTGTGTTACCTGTTTGCCTTGAATAATTAAATTCTTGGAATAAATGTCTAATAAGACCAAACATGAGATGGTTCTTTCGTAACGTTTTGAATGATGAACTAAGGAATGACTATAGTGTGAGAAGATGAATAAAGATAATTGATTGAAATAGGAATCAATTTACATATACCGAAATAATCGACTGGAATATAGCAACCAGAATCAATTCAATTGTTTATCTTCCTTAAACACGTTTAAAAATGAAATTTGAAAATCACCGACGCGCCGTCACGTGCCTCTGCGTCTATCGACGCTCCTCTCAAATCTGATATTTCCACCTTCCAAACCTGATCCGCTTTTTTACCTCAAAATGAGCCGCATCCGGGCCTTGAGATCTAGAGATTTTTAATTTTTGGTAACATGACTTCATTAATTCCTGTAAATCTGGAGTAAAGTGGAAAACTATATAAAATACTGCTCATTTCCTGTTTTTTTTTTATTACAACAACTTCAGCAACTTCAATTTATTCATATTTCATATCAATTATTTATCAATCACACAATGTCAGGTACTTCAAATCAACCATCAGTTCATAAAGATCCACAAGATCCAATTATCTTTGCTCCAAAAACTTATCAATATGGTAAAAATAAAATTGGTGATCATGAATTATTAGATGATCCAATAAAACAATTCTCTTTATGGTTTGAAGAAGCTCAAGCTAAATCAACTGATCCAATTCCTGAATCAACAACTTTATCAACTGCTCAATTACCATCTGGTCGTATTTCATCTCGTGTTGTTTTATTAAAAGAATTAGATCATAAAGGTTTTATTATATATTCAAATTTTGATACTTCAAAAAAAGCTCAAGATTTAAAATCAAATCAATATGCTGCTTTGAATTTCTTTTGGAAAGATTTACAAAGACAAGTTAGAGTTGAAGGTATTGTTGAATTTGTTGGTTATGAAACTTCTTCAAGATATTTTAAAGTTAGACCAAGAGGTTCTAAAATCGGTGCTTATGCTTCAAAACAATCAACTATAATTGAATCAAGAGATGAATTGAATCAAAGATATGAACAATTTGAAGAAAAATTCAAAGATTTAAAAGATGATGAAATCCCATGCCCTGAAAAATGGGGTGGAATTAGAATTATTCCTTTAGAAATTGAAATGTGGCAAGGTGGTAACTCAAGATTACATGATAGATTTACTTATAAAAGAAATTCAATTGATGATGACAAATGGGAATTGGTTAGATTATCTCCATAATATAATTGATTTCATTTACTCTTCATTTTTCATTTTAATTTCATTTTTCACTTTTCATTTTCATTTTTTAAAACACATTAAATAGCATTCAAATTTTTACTTTATATACAAATGTATATGTATAAAATTTACTTCAAGTGATATATAACCCCTTAAATTTAAAATTCTAAATATATATTCACTTACTTTGTAAAGTAGTTAAGAGAGCATATATATACTAGTTATGGAAATCATCTGACCCTTCCTTGTTTCATGACCATATAGGCAATTAATGCCAATTGAATTGATATTACAAATATCAAATTTAAGAATATACAAATTCAATACAGAAATCTCCTTTAAAAATTCAAATCTGTCACCAATTTAAGATCTTTCCATATCTGAAAAGAACAATCTTGAAACACTTTAGGTCGATGAGATTAACCGTTAAAGAACTTCAAATTACTAAATGGAGTATAACCTTGTTTAACGAACGTTTTGTTTTTGCAAAAAAAGCTTTTGAATTTGATATTTAGCTACAATTTGATGATTATATGATTTAATCGTATATCATATCGATATAAGTTCATAACATAATTGATTATTACTATACATGTATTTTGTACTGTCTAAAGTAACATAACCTGAAGGCCTATATACTGAAGGGGTAAGGCTATTTAACTAGCTATATGTAACGATATCTTTATCATGCAATTATATAGTTAATATTTTTCCAGAATTTTCAACCTAATTAATTACAAATTAATCAATCATGTGGTATCATATGACAGGGGTATCCTATAATTTTTGAAAATTGATCAATTAAATAATTTAAATTAAATTATAACCGAATTAATTAATTAAATTAATATAAGCTAGCTTGATTTTTCTTATCAAATTTATAATTAAACTACTAGTGGTTATATACTTGATTGTAGGATTTTTAATTGTACAATTAAAGAGTTAAAATTATATTTCAATTCATATGGCATGGCCATGGCATGGAAATTAAAATGAGTCACGTGCTCTTCATGGTTTGTTAACGTTAACGTTGATCATGACTTTAATTAACTCATGATTAATTGCATGGTCTTTTGAAGGTGGTGAAAAAGGTTTTTCTTCTAATATCAGTCACATCACAGACATATATGCATGTACTATATACTACTGATCTTACTCTGAATATAGTCCATTCAAGTTCAAATATCCATGCTTTGAGAATCATATATTCAATTATCCACTTCTAATTTTGAAAATTACAGATACTTTGATTAATCAAATCAAATGTATCGATCTGAATCTGAAAAAAGAAAATAATATCATGCTTTATAAAAATTTCAATTAATTAAAAGTATCAATTGCAATCATTAATTCATTCATCTATCTACATCAAACTTGTTTCTGAAAGACAGTTGGTTTACAGCTAAATATCACAGCTCTATAGTTATCAACTTATCATGCGTTGATTTATTTATTTATAATTATTAGGATTAATGAATTCAAGAGGTTAGAGAGGTTATTTGAAATTGAATATCCAACTTTCACAATTAAGTTTTAATGTACGTACGTACGTTATTATTTTTTGGTAATTAGGTTTATCCCCAATATATATAAGAGATTAATTTATTTATTAAATTTAATGATGGTACTGCAGTGATCTTTAAAATTATGGATCAAGGTTATTTTAAAATCTATGAAATTAAGAACTTGAAATTTTGCACACTATATATATTCTAGCTAGCTTAAGAAAATTTATCATATTAGAAGTTGTATAGAGTTACTTTTTTGAATCCCTGGTTATATGATTTATAGCATAAGAAATCAATTTATTTTATTTTGTATTTCAATTCAATTTACAACCAATAATGGTGATTTAATAAACACTGAAATCTATCTAAAATTATACAAATTAATTATAACATATATAAATTAAAATTAATAAAACTATAGAACTAAAATTAACATAATATATCACATACTTTTCAAAAGCTCCATCTATTTAAATGGTGTTAATTTAACAGTTGCCTTGGCAAATTCTTGTCCTTGAACATAAGCAACTCTTATTTCCATATCTGAAGGTAAAGCAGATCCATCTGATCCACAAATTGCACCTGCACCATATGGAGTACAACCTTTAGCACATGATAAATCTGTTAATTCAGCAAATGTTTTAGCATAACCTAAAGGAACATATATCATACCATGATGTGCAATAGTTGATAAAGCACTAATAGCTGTGCTTTCAATACCACTACCTGTACCAGTTGTAATAAATATACCTGCTGTTTTATGATATAAAGCACCTCTAGACCAAAGTGAACCAGTAGAATCAATAAAAGCTTTTAATTGAGCTGGAAAATTACCAAATCTAGTTGGAATACCTATCATAATACCATCGTAATCAGCTAATGGTTCAGGACAAGTTATAGTTGGAATATCAGTTCTTCTTGGTGGAGCATTCATACTATCTAATATTTTTTCTGATAATGTTTCTTCAACTTGATAAATATCTGCTTCATTACCAGTGGATTCAATACCTCTTTTGATTTCTTCTGATAGAATAGCAATATGATTGTATAAACTGTAGATGACAATAGCAATTTTGACCATTTTTGATTTAATTATATAATTGTGATTAGTTAATGATTTGATTTGTCTTATTTGAAAATAATGTTAACACTTATTGACCAAAGAAAGAGAATTTTGTTACAATTATAATTATAAAAAACTGGGAACTCAGTCGTATATAAATGTAGCATTAATCGATCTAATTAATTTATATATATAACCAATCATGCATGCTGATTCTTAATATATTGCTGAAGCAGCTGAACCTTTAATTATCATAATTGAACCATATATATGTACGTACGTATATATTAATTCTTGAATTAAAATTTTAAATTTTAAAACCTTTAAATTTCTATTTATACATCGATATCATCGATCGATCAGCTTATAATTACATTAATTGTAATTAAATTGTACATGTAATTTAATTGCTGTTTAATTATAAGGCGGGTCTTCACTCTTCAACTACATATATAATTTAAAAATAAAAATCAAATTAAGTACCGGTGATATATATTACCGTAATTGGAAAACAAAAATTCCTGAATCTCTTTAATTAATTCAAAGCAAATTAATTAATTAAAGCTTTTTACGTACTGAATATATCGATATTGTTAATCAATTATACTTTTTCATTGATATTTCGGAGTGGTGATCTACGAACTGGATATAGTACGTATTACGTAGCTAGTATATATATATACCTTTAAATCTTGATTCTTGTACAACTTGTACCACAAGTTTGAATTAATTTGAATTGAACAAAAAAAAACATCAATTAAATTAAGTTTTGGGAAAAAAGAATTTATAACGTTCGGATTAACGCACGTAATTTATCCATTTTAGGCGAGATAACCGTTTTCGTTTTCTACCGGTCCAATTGATATGCAGCACAGCCAGGATTGTACAAGCCGCATGGAGCCGATGATCATTGAAATTTTCGATAAATTAATTTTATATTTCATTTTAAACTTCGATCCTATAATTCTATAGAAATTCTAGATGTTTGTTACAAGCTATACAGCTATATATATAGGAGTAAATATAAAGATTAGTAAATATATCTAGTATACGTATTTACCTTATATTTTATGTGTACAATTAACTTGAATTAAGAGCAATATTAAGTCAGAGTTGAGCAGCTTGAGCTTGAGTTGATGAAAATTTTCAGCAGATTCAACCTTTAACTTAATTTATATAATTACATGTATTAATTAAGGCGATATATATATTACTTAATACCATACTTTTCCTTTTTCTTTGAGATATAATTTAACACGATGGATCGATGTGATTCCTACTCTTATGCTGGTTCGATATTAGCTTAATCGATTAATTCTCTTGGTTTCTTGAATTAATGGTATAGATATATATAGATAGATAGATATATCCATATCTTAGTATACATGTACATGTATATATATACCAAGCAATTACAAATTAAAGAGTATAAATTAATATAATTCAGTGAAATTAATATCTCAGTCAACTATACAGCGTATACTTGGAGAAATAGACCTACGTAAGTTATCGATTATACAGTATATATAGGCTTTGAATTGAGAGTTGATTCTTCAAATATTAAATTACTTTTTTTGGTACCTTAATTGATTGCTGAGCTTGGTGCCCTGCATATGCTCGATCCTTAATTTCTACGTAATTGGAAATCTTGGGTGGGTACGTACAATTCAATCATAAAAAGGTAATGTTATGTTTTACATGATCCTATAGCTGTTTACTCTTAAATATATACTCTAAAGAAAGCTATATAGTACGTATATAACAGATATTATATCTTCATTCTGTTGAGCTTGAAATACATGTATATGATTATACCGGTAAGTTGGTTACCGGTAAAACGTACATCGATAAATTAAATTTATAATTAATTGAATGAATAAACTAGCTTTATTTGACCCAAATTCATACAGTTAAACTAAAATCAAAGGAACATATCACGATAATTATGTACTGGACCGTCTGGACGTGCCATTTTTAATTATATATAATTAATTATAATTAATATGAAAGAAATGCAGAATCGCTTTCGATTGGATTCAATCCAAATTTAATTTAATTAATAACATGCAGAAAGTTATATAAAGGTCAAAGTATCCAGAAGCTTTTTTAAATTTTTAGATAATCTATATATATTTTGCTCTTCTTGATTATTAATTCTTTACCAATTTTATATAATATATCATGAGTACAAGTACAAGAAGCTCAAAACCAAAGATTGCAGTATGTATCTAGAAGAATTTATCCATTTGTCTCTTCCTTTCTTTTCTTCCATGCAGTGCATGATAGTGAACACTATTTCCGAACTGATTTCATGCATACAAATTGATTCAACTATTATTATATACTCTACAAACCATTACAAAGTAAGAAGTTTTTAAATATATCTCAGATGTATAGAGGGACTTCAGTTAGGTTTAGTGGTTAACTATTTAACAAAATCTCATTGAAAATTTCAGAGATAAGCCGAAAAGAAAAAAAAAAGAGCTTTCACAAAATTAAAATTCAAACAACTTTTACTAACAAATAGTTATAATTAGATCGTTACATACTCAACATATGGACATGTCACTTTAGTTGCAAGACAATTTGCTAAAGGTGCTCAATCAATAGGAGCTCAAGTTGATATTTTTAGAGTTCCAGAAACATTATGTGAAGTTGCATTAGCTGAAATGGGTGCATCAGCAGAAAAACCAGGTGATATTCCAATTATTACAAAAGAGAGATTATTAGATTATGATGGTATTTGTATTGGTGTCTCAACACGTTTTGGTAATTTATCAGCACAAATGAGTACATTTTTAGAATCAACTGGTGATTATTATAGAACTGGTGAATTATATCAAAAAGTTGCAACTGCTTTTTCAACTACTGGTACTGGTTCAGGTAAAGAAACATCAGTTAGAACATTAAGTACATTTTTCACACATCAAGGTATGATGTATGTTCCATTAGGTTATAAAGCTGCATTTGATCAATTATCTAATTCTACTGAAGAAAAAGGTGTATCAGCTTTTGCAAGTGGTACAACAGCAGGAGCAGATGGATTATTAGTTCCAACTGAATTAGAAAATGAAGTTGCATTTATTCATGGTGCTGAATTTGCTAAAGTTGTTAAAATATCAGTCACACCACATAATCAAAAACCACCAAAGAAGAAGAAATCACTTATAAAATTAAATCAAAAAGAAATTAATAATCAAGAAGATAAAGATAAAATATTACCAGAATTACCAGAATTCACTAAATCACCACAAAAATCACATCATACAGTCAGTCATATGTATCCTCATCGTTCATCTATGCATATGCTTCCAAGATCAAAAAGTTATAAAAGTTTTAAAGATACTAATAATTTAGGATTATCAGCTAAAAGTTCAGTTTCAAATCCAAAATTATGTTCTGAAGACAAAAGTAAAGGTTTAAAACAAAGAACTTCAGAATTAGAAGAAGCCATATCTATTTGTTGTGTTATTTCATGAATGCTATATTCTAGTTAATTTTATTTTGTTTTATAGGTATGTTTGTATTAACTAATTTAATAAATTGCAATTGCAAAATTTACCAACAATCACGTGCCATCAATCACGTTTCCAGTTGCACGTGCACCTCTTAACTAAGCATTACATAATCAAATTTAGTCAGATCTCGAGCGGGATGACTACGGCTCAGATTCAGATTATTCAGATTATTCAGAAACCATTTTCATGTTTATTTCTTCTTCATTTGTCATCCAATCCTATATAAACAGTCAATTAACTCAATTTGAATTTAGTTTATATATCTCTGATATTTTCCTGATTTACTGATTTATTTTTTTGTGTCTTCTTTCATCAATTCGATAAATCCTTTTCATTACTAATTCTTAATAAATTTAATTCAAATTACAAAAATGGCTAAAATTGCAGTATGTTTGAATCTATAATTAATTATTAAATCAATTAATTGACTTACATTACCTATGAATTGATAATTAAGATATTGAAAAGTTGTCATCTTCATTTAATATAATTCATATTTTTTGTTTTCATTTATATAAAAAGAAAGAAAAAAAACCTTTACTAACTCTAAACACCAAAACATAAACTTTATAGGTTATAACATATTCAACTTATGGTCACATTACAACCTTAGCAAGAGAAATTGCTAAAGGTATTGAATCAGAAGGTAATTCAACAGCTGAAATTTTCACAGTTCCAGAAACTTTAGATCCAAAAATTTTAGAATTAATGCATGCACCAACAAAACCAGAAGATATACCAGTTATTAAACCTGAACAATTATTAGAATATGATGGTATTTTATTTGGTTTTGGTACTAGATTTGGTAACATTTCAGCACAAATCTCATCATTTTTTGATTCAACAGGTTCAATTTGGGCAAGTGGTGGATTATATCAAAAACCTGCAGGTTTTTTCATTTCAACTGGTACTGGTGGTGGTAAAGAACAAACTGCTAGAGCAGCAGTTACATTCTTAACTCATCATGGTATGTTGTATGTTCCATTAGGTTATAAAGCTGCTTTCCAACAATTATCTGATGTCACTAATCCAGTTAATGGTTCAAGTCCTTATTCTTCAGGTACTTTTGCTGGTGCTGATGGTTCATTAACTCCAACTAAAGTTGATTTAGAAGTTTCATTTATTCAAGGTCAAGAATTTGCTAAATTTTTAACTAAATATGTTGGTAATGATTCATTAGCTTATAAAGATGCTAATACAACTTTACCAAAAGAAACAACTGAAGATAATACAACTGCTACTGCTGTTGGTGCTGCTACAACTACTACTGATGCCACTACTAGTACTGGTATTGATACTAGTAAAGCTACTGAACCAGTTAAAGAAGCCACTTCTGAAGTTGCTAAGAAGGCTGAAGATGCAACAGAAAAGGAAAAATCAGGATGTTGTGTTATTGTTTAGAGATTATAAATTAGTTACTAGTTATTAATTATTGTATTTTGTATTGTTTTGTTTTTCATTTTATTTCATTTCAATTAATTATTTTTATACTTTTTGGACATTTATTTTACATCTTATTTTTTTTTACTACTATAATTGAATTATAATATACGTAGTTTTCTAAAATTAAATAACTATAAATAAATTAAAAAATTAAATTAAATTATCTTTTATAAACCATTTGTTTCTTACCTTCTTTCTTAACTCTACAATACTTCAACAAAAACTTTTCAATTTTTAAATGCTTAGTATTAACCCTAATTATAAAAGGTTCCAACTCTCTAACATCCCAACATGACTTCAACTTAAACAAATAATTCAATCTACCACCAATACCCAAATCCAACAAACTTTCATTCAAATACTTAATTAAATGTTTATTACTCTCCAAATGATAAAAATTCCCTTTTAAAACTCTTGATAATTGAATTTCAGGATTATAATTAAATGGGAATCTAGTCTTTAAATTGATTATAAAATCATCAGTTTTAATTGAATTATTATTATTACCTAATTTCTGTAACTCATTTAATCCAAATGATTTAACAACTAATTCATTATTCAATTCAAACCCTTCTTCTTTAGAAATCATAAACTTATCAAAACAAAACTCAATCAATTTCAATTCAACATCCCCTGAATCACTATCACTATCACTATCACTATCAATTTTTGATTTGATTATATTAATAATATCCAATTTCGATTTCTTAATCATTTCAAACTCCTTCATAACATCCAATGACCCCTGATCCAAGAAAAACCCAATCAAACAATGAATCAACTTCCAAACTGAATTCAATATCAATTCATCATCAATCTTAAAACACCCAATACAACCTCCACTAGTAACAACAACTGAATCAATTGAATTAAAATCAATAACATTATTCCTTTTTAAAAATTCTAAAAATTGAAAATAAGAAACAGAACAATTATCAAACAACTCATTAACATCAACACCTCCACCATTACTAACCTTACTTGTATTATTCAATATTGGTATCCTAGATAAAACAACATCATCATCATCAGGATCAACAACTTCATTCAAAACATACTGATTTTCAAACTGTTGAATACTAACACCTTTCTCAACCACATCATCCACCACACCAGCTGTGTTTAGTAGCATGACACAATTAGAATGATTCTGTTGTCTGATCTTGAAAGTCTTGTTTGATGTGACTAAATATGGAGTTGATTTATTTGTAGTTGATTTTAAATATAATTTATCATTGGTATTGATATTGATATCTGTATTTGTTATTATTTTTAGTAAGTCTTCGTTTAGTTCTAGTAAATGAAGTGTGTAGTTTTCTGAATGATGGTTTTGTGGGTTTAGTATTGTGTATAAGTCCATTTTTGGTTGGGTTATGGTATGATTGTATGAAGTGTTGGTATAGTGGTTGATTTGTGATTTTGTATGGGTTTTTCAACTTTTTGTTAACGCGTTTTGAAAAAAAAAATACGCGTTTGTTTGTTGAGGTGAACCACTTAAGAGAAGTTCAAAGAACTGTGTATATATTCATGTAGTAGTATAAAGAAAAAAAAAATACAAACAGAGTGGGAAGAAAGAAAAAGAAGTAACTAAAAGTAAAAAAAAATTGATTCTCAAATATAAAAAGGGAAGCCTTATAGGACAACAACAAGTAACACAAATTAAATAAAATAAAATAAAAATAAAAATAAAAATAAAAATTGATTGAAATAAATTAATAATAATTCAATATAAGAGAATTCAAGCTAGATTATTAAAATAGATTATGGTAGAAATAAAAGTAGTAATAATAATAAGTTATATGAAAACTTTGAAAAGGTGGGTGGGAAAGAAAAAAAAAAGAAAGGTATGTGACTGTGATAGTACAACTTATTTATTTAGAATTAAATAAGTTTTTTTTTTTTTTGGAATTTAATTTTAATTTTTTTTTTTTTTTAATTTATTAAATAAATATACGTTAAAAATAATCATATGGTATGTTCTAATGTAGTTTTTGTTTTTTTTTAAATTTTTTTTTTTGTTGAATTTTAATATATGTATCTGTAATATGATAAACGAGTGAATTGAATTATAGATTAATTTAAGCTTTTCTTGATCTTGGTTTATTTGATGATTCAACAGCAGTTGAAGAACCAATTGATTGTTGTTCTTGTTGTTGTGGTTGATTGTTTGATGATTTCTTGTTTAATTTCTTTTGAGAACCAGTTTTATAAACTTTAATGTAGAATGAAATAAATAAAACTAAATAAGAAGTTAAAATCAAATAACCATAAGCAGCAGCATCAGGAGTACCATAACAATCACCTTTATTTGGTAAAATATTTCTAAAATATTTATGAGCATAAAAAGTATAAGTTGCAAAATAAACAAAGACTAAATCAATTAAAAATTGAACAATTTGAAATCTAGTAACCCATTCTTTCCACCAGACTCTAATACCTGAAGCAGCTAATAAATAATAAAAGTACATCAAGACATGAACTGCTAAATTTAATGAGATTGGAACCCATTCAACAGCAGTATGACCAACTAATTGTGTATAACATAATAAACCAGTTGCACCATGATGATAAGTATGTAAGAATAATAATTTCTTTCTTCTTAAAACTAAGAAAACAGTATCAATTAATTCTAAAAATTTAGTTAAATAATTTAAATAATATAAAGTAACTAATTTATTAGTATAAGCACCTTCATTACAAATTGAATAAAAGACACCATGGGTAATCAACATTGGAATTAATTGTTCAACAACTAATAAGAATAAAATTAAAGAAATTGAAGTTAAAATTAAATTATGTAATTGAAATAATAAATTTAATCTAATTGGATTTGCATTTAATTTATTCAATAAAAATTGACCACCAAAGATAACGATATAATAAACAACGATGATAGAACCAGCTTGTGGGAAATTAGCTAAGAAAGTATCATTTTTAATAAATCTAAAATCTTCAGCGGGATAACCAACAATCAAATTAAAATAATGAGAAAAGATTGGCCATAAATGCAACCCGAAAGGAGTTTCAAGAGTTGGTTTAGAGTATTGGATGAACTCAGGTAGATTATCCATGGTTAAAGAGAGTGTGGAAATGATGAAGGTGAACGAAGGTGTTAAAAAACAGGAAAAGAAGAAGTAGTTGTTAAAGGTGTTGAAATTTGATTTGTTGAATTTTCATCTTGATGTAAATAAAAAAAACGCACATAAACAAAGGACGTAATTTACTCCAGAAATGCTACTGTAGTACTGTAGTACTGGTTTACGTGACATAGTCCATATGATAGCCATAGAACTAGCATACTGATGATATACCAGTAAATATCTGATCCACTGATCCACTGATTTTATGATTTTATGTTGTTGGATCAGATAATTTACACTGAACTTGAGCTGGTCGTCGGACTCGGATTCGGATATTCGTGTTCGGCTCGGGAGAATTACGTAAGCGCTGACGCTACACACATTCCAACTAATTAGGAAGGAATCCTTTTATTTATTCTTTATTCTATTAATTCTATTAATTCTGACTGAAATACACCATTCCATCAACTTCCCCCTTTCTTTTAACCAACCTATCTCCATTCTCTTCAAAATAACATTCAACAATCCCACTAACTTTAGAATCAACAATATAAACATGCTCATTCATCCCATCACCAATAAATTCAATCAATTTATCTTTATTATCCAATTTAATTAAAATACAATCTTCAAAACTTTTCAAGATTTCTAAACTTTTATTATTCCAATAATATTCATAATTGTTAATGTTTATAAATATAATTGTATCAAAATCTAAATTCAATTCAATTGTTTCTATATTATAAGGTACCAAACATTCAAATAATATACCATTATTATCTTCTTCATCTACTTCTCCATCATGGATTAAAGTTAATTTGATTATAAATTTCGGTATTAATGACCAATTTGAATTATTCAATTTGATGTTTTTCAAATTGTTTAATTTTAATTCATTTAAATAAATTAATTGATTACATGAATTAAAATTTATAAATTTAATTGAATTTAAATTAATTGTTAATTCTTTAATAAATTTAGGTAATTTATAATCCATATCATAATGATCATGATCATGATCATCAATTGGTTTAAAAATCATTTTAATTATTGATATTGAATCAATCAGTGAATTAAAACTACTTTTATCAATTTTAATTAAATTATTTCCTTGATCTTTAATTTCAAATTTTTTTAAATTTTTTAAATTTTTAAAATCACAATTGATTATTTTTGAACTTATTATTTCAATTTCTTCAATTATTGAATAATTATTAAATGTATTAAATTTAATTGAATTTAATTCAGGTATAAATAAATTAATTTTTTTTAAATCTTTAAAATTATTTAAATTTTTAAAAAAAACTTTATCAAATTTGAATATTTTAATTATACATTCATTTTCATTAAATTCAATTATTTTTTTATTTTGAATATTTAATTTAATTAAATTCTCATTTAATTTATAATTAATTGATGTTATAATTAATTTTAAATTTTTATAATTTGAATTAATTAATTTAAATAAATCATTTTTTATTGAATTTGGTAAAAGTTTTAAATATTTTAATTTTAAAATCAATTTAAATTCTAATAATTTCTTCAATATTTCAACATTTATAATTTCATTATCATTTTCATTAATTTCAATTATAATAATTTTCAAATCATTAAACCAATTTTGTTTTTTATTTATAATTAAATCAATTAAATTATAATCAATCCTATTTATTTTATTAACTTTATTAATCCATTTCAAATTCAATAAATCAATATTTGTCATTTTATTAAATTCAGTCAATTCAATCAATTCAGGATTATATTCCAATACTTTAAATATAATTTCATTCATTCCATGATTCAATATAATTGATTCATCAATAGTAAATTTATTAAACCTTATAATACATGTACTAATAATATCCAATATTTTAGAAATTTCATTGAAATTATTATAATAATTCAATTTTAATTCAATTGAATGTCTTTCATTAAACAAAAATTCAACTTTAAGATAAACTAATTCAAAAGTTAAATATAAATCAATTGAATTCTTAACTGAATATTTCAAAATCAATTCTAAAATCAATTGTAATCCAATTAATTCAATTAATCTATCATTAACAAATTTCAAATTAATCAAAATGATTTTTTTCTGTAATTCAAAAGGAATAGTTTCTAATATATGTTTATAAACCAACATAATTTACTCAATTAACATCAACCATCATCATTAATATAATCATATTATCATTATCATTATTCAAGTTATAGGAATTAGCAACTATATTTAAACAAAAATCAACCAAAAAAAAATCCCGAAATAAGAAACCTTAAACAAATTAACTTTGTAATCTTATAAAGCATATAATAGTATATTAGTGCACTAGTTGATGTCATGGTGTACCTTTGTGTTTACGAATCTTTTGTAAATTAAATTAATATTGCTGAAACGAATAAGTGTGTATTGTGTATGTTTAAAGATGATGTTACATCACCAAGAAAATTTAATTAAAGACATATGCACTATAGCTATATAGCTTAATTGAAGTAATTTTAACAGCTATATATAGAAAGTTCAGAACTTCAGAAACAATTTAAAGGAATATCGTATAGTTTATATGGTTTGCACTATAGCACTAATTGAGTTAAAAAATAATATGATAGGGACATTTGTAAATTGGAACACAGCAGTGAAAGTTGCTTTAAATTACTTAATTGGTGTAATTTGAACTTGAATTTGAAATTCATCGAATAAATCAAATTTTGAATTTATAATAATAAGGCTTAATTTAATTTAATTTGCAGTATTGCAGCAGTACCTATGATTCTGCATAGATTCATACTTTTAGTACACGTATCTTTCACTTCATATACATGATGATTCATGAATCATATAATTAAAGGATATACCACTAATACCAGTATATATTGGCCCAGCAATTAATCTAATGATATCGATAACTTTAATTAAACTAGTTGATCATCAAACTAAAGTGGAGGATAAAATTACATGATTTTGAAAACCAAAAGGATTATAAAAAATAAGTTAAATAGTTCAATTAAGTTCCATAAAATGAATCTACATGTTTTTCAATGAATTGATTATAAGCAATACATGTATATGTTAAGAAAACATCAATTAATGTCAATTAATGAAAAGATATTTTGGATTGGTTTAATAGATCAAGTTAGAGCTGCTATAGATATTAGATAATCAATCAATTGTTTGAAAGATTATGAATTTATGATATAACTTTGAATTATCTATATCAAATTATGGTTTAATTGAATAAGTTTTCAAGACTCAAGTTGAATTATTATTTGAATTTTGGTTTTAATGAATTATTATTACAATCAATTGCTTTTTTTTAAATAAAATAAACAATTCAATTGAATTCATGAAACTCTCTAATAAATTAGATATAAGAATCGAATCATGGTACTATTCAACTTTGGGTACTTCAGCTAATTTTAACTAAAGAATCACCTTCATGATCATGATCATGATCAGGTTTTGGTATGGTCACGTGCAAAGAGTTAACGTTTTAATTTGATTTTAGTGTTATTTTAGTTCATTCCAATGCTTCCATTCCAAAACTGGAATGTTTATTTGAATGCTTGCTGGAATGTTAATTTTTTTTTTCATTATTTAACTCTTCTACTTTCCTCTTTGCATGAGTTATCCATCTGATACTTTTTTTATTCATCTTGGTATCCCAAAACCTGGTCATTTATTTCATATTCCATTTGTTTATTCTACAATTATGACTATTATTTCTGAATTTGATAAAGCTACTTTACTTAAACTTCTTGAAAAACCAGAAGTTGTTGAATTCCTTACTCAAGATGCTGGATTCACTAAATCATCCAAAATTAAAACTGACCTTGATCATGATGATGATTTTGATATGATTGATAATAAAGAATTATTGAAAAATGGTGATTCTGATTCAGAAAACATTGAAAGCTCTATAATTAAACAAATACCAAAGTTGGATGATTTATTATTTTGGGAATCATATTGGAATTCATTAGCTAAAGCAATGAAACAATACAATGATAAAGCTGAATTCATTAAATATTTCAATGAAAAAAATCAATCTCCATTAAATGATAAAAATGAAGAAGAATTATTAATTAAGGTTTTAAAAAACACAATTAATGAAGAGTTTTATTCAATTGTTTTCAACTCAGCTACATTCGATGATGATGAGAGTGGGTATTCATCAATATCAATCGGTATCTTAGTTAAACTATCAGTAATGTATTTGAATGTTAAAAATTCAACTATGCGTGATTTACGTTTAAGACTAAATGGAATTCGTTCTACCACCACTATTAATTATTCTGGTCGTGAGATTGATTTACCTGAATCGTTTTTTGAAATATTTCAAAATATTGATGAAGCAATCAGAAAGTACAATTTTGAAAACCTTTTCTCAGCAAAAGAATTAATCGAAAATTGTTATAATACTTTATCAAGGGGCCCACGTAAGTATCAGAACTGGTGCTTTACTTATGAATCTAAGTATGGTTTGACTCGTGATAATGCTCATAAATCATTTTCAAGTTTGAAACAATTAGAAAATAGATGTAAGACTGACATTCAACATTAAAATATTACACTCTTGGATGCTTCTCTATTAGTTCTTTAATCTTTTTTGGTTATCTTATATCTATAATTAAGTTATATTTTGTTTGTTTTTCTGTTATGCTTTTTTACGTTCTTTACTATTTAGTATTTTCATTTTTTATCTTTCTTAAACTGAATTTTTTTAATTTGAATATGAAACTAATAATAATAAGTTATTAAAACTAAATAGTTTAATGTAGTAAACTAAAAAATTTGATAATTATATAAAATGTATACTTTGACTAAAAAACTAATATTTAAGTTCCACTGAATCAGTAAGAATGGGAAACACAACTATAAAATACAATAACCAAATTGGTATTTATCAATATCCAATACTAAACAGATTTATATAATTAAGTGAAAATGGAACATAAATAAATAAATATGTGAATATTATTGAATGATAATATAAAAAAGTAACTAGTAGCCTATTAAAGAAAAATATGAAAATACCAAAAATTGATTAACCAAAACACTAAAAAAAAAAAAAACAGAGAACATCATTTAACCTCTTGTGATTTACCAGTATCAATAATTGAAGCAATTGATTCTCTTCCAAACAATTTCAAAGGTTTTCTTTGAGTTGAACTATTATTAAAAAATTGACCTTTAACATCATCCCATTTACCAAATGTAACTCTTTCAACATCATCAGGAGTTTTAATACCTAATCTATTCAATTTAGGTGAATCTAATGATTCAGGATCAATAAACGCATCTAATCTAGGATTACAAAAATAGATAATTGTACATCTTTTATAATTTTGTTGATCTTCAGGAGCTGTTGAAACTCTATGAATTGATGATTTAAAATAACCACCAGATAAATGTTGAAATCCATCACCAACATTAACAATTAAAGAATTTGGTGTATGAGTAACATAATTCCAATTTTTAGTTTCATAATCTTGAATTTGTAATGATAAAATAGGTTGTGAAGCAATGAATGTTAAAGCAGATTGATCAGAATGTCCTCTCATCCAAGTATTACTTGTTTTTGAATTATATTCAGGTGTAGTTTCATGATACATTAATAATCTAGCTGTACCATTACCAGATTTAGCAATATCATTACCATGAACTGCAAAATATCTATCATATAATGTACCTTCAGGAAATTCCAAAATAATATCAAATAATTTCAAAACTTTAGTTAAAACTTGATAATGTAAATATTTAAAATAATTTGAAACATCATCTAAATGAAACTGAACAAATTCAGGATACTTAACAGAATAATAAATATCATCATGTAACCAATTTCTAAAATTTAATAATTCAACATTATCTTTAACATTATCAACATAAGTCCAATAACCTTTAGGTTTAAAACCAGATCCACGAACAACTCCTAATCCTCTATGTTTTTCTTGTTCAATTGGATTAGAACCACCTAAATATTTCAATTTCTCATCATCAGGTAATTCAAATGCAGATTGAGCAATTGATTTTAATAAATTAAATGTATCTTCAGAAATCCCATGACCAATTAATTTAAAAAATCCATAATGAGTTAATGATTCTTCTAATTGATTAGCTAATTTAATTCTATCATTCAAACCTTCTGGACCTTCTTTGAATTTAGATAAATCAATACTATCTAATTCAATAACGTTATCAATTTTTTGAGTTGTTGGTGGAGCATCTTTAAATGGACGTAAATTGTACTTCTTATCAATTTCTTCTTTTGTGGTCATCTTTGAACTATGATTGAACCTATGATGAGACAACTGAGATCAAACATCATTTCAAATTGTAGAAATATCACCATCTATATATCAGGATTGGTATGTTGTACTCAATATGCCACAACAACAGTGTAACCTGATATAATTGTTGTGGCTTCATTTAGTTCAATTTTGTGCGAGCTTTAATTAAATCCTTTAAATTAATTTACAAGATATTATCAGTTTATCGAATGTGTTAACTGTTTTAATTAGAAAATAAAAAAGGTGAAGAAAAAAGTAGTATATAATAAATAATTAATGTAGCAAAATAATAAAAATAATAAACACTCATTGATGACTGTATTTCAGTTTCTCTTCATCAATAAAATAAGGTCTTGATTGAGTAATTGTATAACCATCATCAAAATCAATTTGTTTCCAGAATTTAAATGGATTACTAAGTTTTTCAGCAAATCCTTTAACAACATTTGAAATATCATTAGGTATGATAACCCAGGAAAGAACATTTAATGTAGTATAAACATGAATATGTGAATCATTTGAAACTAATAATCTAGCATAGGGTTTATAGTAATCCATTTCATCTTCATCTTCTTGAAATGCAGTTTCTTTAACTAAATCATCAATATCATAGAAATGCTTCCTGTTAACATTCACAAATACAGCACCAACACCAGTTAATCCAACATCAACTCTATGATTAAACTTACAAAGGTCAATACCAATCATTGTTTCACCGCCATCACAAACACCAAGTTCATCTTCACATTCAACTGTAAGAACAGAAAGGGAATCAGGAAGATAACCCCAAACTGGATCACATTCACGTATAACTAAAGTTGAAAGTACCAAATCAATTCTAAATAAATGATCACAATTGGAAAAATCAAACATTTGAAGATAATTTATATCACAACTAAATTTTTGAACATATTTTGGAACTTTAAAACTACGAAGTGGTGCATTTAAATCAACTCTATGAATATCTAATCTTCTAAGTCTTTGAGGTAATGAAAGAAAAGATGGTAAATCAATAAAATCTAAATCTTCTTCAAAATAAACATGTAAAGAAATTAATGCTTTTAATTTAGAAAAATCACAATTTGTAATACCCCAAGGTTTATGAAGATTTAAATGCATTAATGTTTCACTTTCAATGACCAAATGATCCATTGTTTGTCTATCAACTTCTAAATCATATAAACAAGGTAATTTTGAAATACTAGGTAAATGAATATCTTCAAGAAGATAAGTAGATGTAATATGATGATTTGGGAATGATGTTATTATTTCCATACTTGTATCATAAATATCACTAATCTCAAATTTAACATTGGTATGAACTAATAAGAATTTTCTAGCATCTTTACTAAAATATGAATCTTTTGAAAATAAAAGTTTAACTGATTTAATTGAATTGCCTATTATTTCTAAAGAAGTATAACTTAATCGAAATGGAGATGAAACATATATATCAACATTATGAAGAACTTTGAATAAACTAATATTTTTTGATAAATGACATAATCTATTATGAGGAAATGATGTAAAACTTGTAACTCTTGGAGCTAACCAATTTAAATTTAAACGAATTGAATCAGAAAAACTTCGTATAACAACATGAGGTGGATTTAAACTTAAAAATGATTTAATTATATTAATATGAGGTTTTGAGCAAGAATCAAAATATAAACCTGTGAAAACTCCATGTCTAAAAAGTCTTTTAACATTTTGAATATCTTTAAAAGGATAAGTAATATTAAATTTGAAATTAGGTGAAAATTCAATACTAATATAAGTTTTATTATTGAAAGTTTTAAGATAAAAGCATAATCTGAAACCAATATAATTGAAAATATCAATATAGTTTGACCAAGTATCTTTAATTTGAATGAAAACAAAGCTATAAGAAATGATTGTTTTTTGTAATTCAGGAGGCAGAGCCCTAACCACACTCACAAAGTCATCCATCAGTTGGTTTTCAACGTTTGAACTTCAGAATTTAAAGAATTTAAACAAATATTACCTAATGATTTCAGAGAATGAAAAGTAGTGGTATTGGCTATTAATTGAATTGAATAATGCTTGAGGGGAGTGTCTATTCTTAATTGAAATCCAAAAACACCCAGTAGTCCTTTCAAACAAAAAGAACCCGTTTACTGTGCGTTTTGACGATTTTGTTGGAGGTTCAAGGCGGTGCTGATGTGCCACCTGCGCCACTGTGCTGCGCCCGAGAGCAACTGCTGCAATATTAGGAGCAGATTATTACTTGAGATTTGGGTTAATATTGGATTCGGCAATGAAGCAATATTTGTACCATATGTTTGTCGATGTTCTCAGTATACAATCAGTTAGTTGAATTCACAGTTCATGGGTTTAGATAGAAATCATAAGCACATTATCGTTGTTTTATCAAAGATGTTTCATATGGTTAATTATCTAATGGAAAAATTTGTTCAACAGTTCAACACAGTTGTTTCCTTTTCTGAACGTAGGTTTTAGGGTTTATATGATTACAGCAATGTATCCCTGCAGGGTTCATTTAGCTTACTTATCACTCACTTTTATTTATATATCATGAAATGGATTTCTCTTCTTTTGTTTTTATTTGGTTGGTTAAACTTGGTTTATTCTGTTCTATTCATAACTGTTACTACTAATAAACTACAGATCAACAACACAAACAAAACAATCACATCAAATGGCATCTCCTATACTTGCTGATAAATTGAACTCAACCCATATAGAACTGGATAGTCTTGGGTCATCGGCGAATAGCCCAGTTACTACAAATGATTCTCAATCTATTGATTCTCTGGATCTTGGTCTTGTTTCATTTGAAAGTACACCTTCATATAAAGAAAGACCATCTTATACACTAATTGATGATCGATTGGCTAGTTCAAGTGCTATTGAAATTGAAAATGAATGTCCAAAACTTAGAAATGTTATTCATTTCAATGTTTATTGGAGTAAATTAAGTTATTTGTTAACTGAGAGAGGTTACACTCAATCTTTAGAATATTTGCATGATAAAATTGAATTACCATTATATGATGAAAATGAAGAAAAAATATTACAATATGTAATGTGGAATACTATGGATAATGAAATATATTTAAGTGCTTCTGAAAAAGATACTGGTTGTTCATCAAAAAGTGTTAGTATTTTAGCTGCTTTAGAAGAAGAATGCAGAGAAACAAGAGTTAGAAAGGCAACTGAATTTAGAATTAAATTAGAAAGATTAAGAATTAAAGTATTTGGTATGAACAAATTTGTTAAAAAAGTTAAAGAAATCGAAAACCAAATTTCTACTCTATGTTTAACTGATTTAATAACAAATGATGAAATTTTAAGAATCACTTATAATGATATTAGAAAAAGTGGATCTAAATATTTACACTGGGCTACAGATTATGAAAGTGAAGTTTGTCTTGATCGTAATTCAACTTATATTACATTTGATAACTTGGATGATTTATTTAAAAAATTAAATGAGAAGAAATCTATTAAAGAAGCTTTTTTAAAATTAACAACAACTTGGAGAATTGGAGCTATTCTCATGGCACTTGGAAGTATTGCTGCTATTACTGTTTTGGTGGTATTTCTTACATGTTTAGCTAGTACTAATTGCCATAAGTATAATTATATTCATACTTCTTAATACTATTTCTTTTTTTTCAACTATTCTGTTTCTAGAAATTATATATATACCCCCTCTTTTATTTATTAATTTTTTATCTTTGTGTTTTAAAGCTTCTAATACATATTAGGTATTTCTGCTATATAAAGACCGTTCTTATCTGTTTTTGGTTATACAGAAAATTTTGGTAAAAAAGAGAATTGATTATCTGCTTTTTATGTGAGGCTATATAGGTAACCTCATTTCTCTTTTTTACTTCTTTTAATTACAACACTAGAGTAACTTGGTTATCATTCAAATTGTTATAATATTTTATAATGCAAGACCAAGATATTGAATTAAGAAATTTATCAGAAGGATCACCAACTACTGAAGATTCAAGAGGTTCAATTTCAATTGAAAGTTCAAATACAGATGAAACTAATACAAATCCATTTTATACAACTAATTCAAATACTCTTAAAAATCAATTTAATGAAACTATCGTTAGTGAAACTAATGAAAATCCATTTGCTAGTTCAGAAGATGATTTTTCAAATTCAAACTCAAGTGATAAAGGTATAAATGCTATTGCTTCATTAATTTCTTCAAGATGTATTAAGCTTAATGATGCATTATTTTTTAAAGATTATGGAGTTCAATTATCAAATGTTTTAAAACAAGAAGGATATAATCAAGTTATTAATTTTGTTAATGAAAGAAATGAATTACCATTGTATAACAATGATGAAGAAAAAATTGTTTATAAAGTTTTAAAAGATACAATTAATCCAGTTTTAATTGAATATACAGAGAATGAAAATTCAAGTTATAGTTCAAAATCAGTTGGAATTTTAATTTGTTTAAAAGATTATTCACAAATGGTTAGAGAAACTAAGGCTAAAGAATTAAATGATTTTATGGATAAACAAATATTATTATATATGCCATTTGGTAAAAAGATATATTTTGATAAATTTAAAAAAGTTGAACAACAAGTTAAAAAATATGAATTAAATGATATAATTACTAATCAAGATATTTTAAAAAAAGCTTTTGAAGGAATTATTAAAAGTAATAATGGTTATGCGAAATGGGCTTCTAGATATAGAATACAAAGAACTGGCGAACCACATACTACATTTGTTGACTTGTCTGATATGAAGCGTAAAGTGAAGCATAATCGTAATGTTTTTTACCGATATTTTACAAATATTGGAATGACTATTGTGTGTGCTTTGCTTTTTTTGGTAATTGGAACTTTATGTGTTTCTCTTATTTATTTTACCATTGAAGGACTTAAGTCAAATTCAAATTCAGCTGATGATGATGTTACGGATTTAAATGATGATTTTGCCAATACAGATATAGATGATGAATTTTTTAAAACAGATATAGATGATTACATTAAAGATGAACAAGACTTTGTTACTTCTACAGATGATTTTTTTAGTAGTTTAAGTTATGATTATGTTACTGAGATGACAGTTATGCCAACAAAAACACCAGATGGAGCCAATTATCTATACACATCTAGTGATAAGTATTACTATTACAGTACAACATACATATAATTTATAAATTGAATAGTTTTTGTAGTTGTTTTTTAACTTTTGCTACCACACATTAAAAATAAATTTTATCTAATGCCGAATTTGCGCCGGGATTATAAAGCCGCTGCTTGCTTTCTTTTTCTATGATTTGACGATTAAAAAAAGACGATTTTGACTTAATTTCTATCTTTTGGGCTCTTTTTCTGATCATTATCACAGGCAGGAAGAAGTGGTATATATTTGCTGTTTTTCTACAGGATTTCATTTCTATCACTGTCTTTTCCGGTTTTGGTTTACTAGAAAAAGACTCACTCTTACAAGTGTTTGTTTACTCCACTACTTAGATTTCAATAAAAATGTATACCAATATTTTCACCACAGTTACAGACGTTGATGATATTCAAGCAGATACAATTCAAAATACAACTTTTATATTTCTTTGTGTTCCTTTATTACTTATATTACTTCTTGGAGTTGCATTGTTTTATTCTGGGTTAACTCAAAGAAAATCATCATTTCAACAATTAGGTACTCCATTTATAATAAGTTCAATTATTTTACCACTTTGGTTATGTTTTGGTTATACTTTATGTTATTCCAATACTTCATCTTCAGGGTATTTAGGAAATTTTGAATACGTTGGATTAAGAGAACTATCAAAAACTATAGTAATTCCACATTCGATATCAACAAACACAACAACAACAACAGATATATCAAACATTAATGGAGGTGGTGTTTTAGCATTAGGACATTGTGTTTATCAAGCTATGTTTGCCTGCATTTGTTGTTCTTTATCAATGGGATGTATAGTTGATCGTGGTCGTTTATTACCAAGTTTTATCTTTATAATAGCTTGGTTATTTTTAATTTATTGTCCAATTTGTTATTGGATCTGGAATAAAAATGGATGGGTTAATAATACCTTAGATGTTTTAGATATTGCTGGAGGTCACGTTGTTCATTTAGTTAGTGGATTAACCGGATTTATTTATTCATGGTTTTTAGATTATCGTTCTGAACATACATTTATTAATTATCGTTCAAGTAATTTAGGTTTTGTTTTATTAGGTACTGTTTTTATGATTATTGGTTGGATTGGTTTTAATTGTGGTAGTTTATATACAATCAATTTATTAACTGTTTCAGCATTAGCAAATACATTAAATACATGTCTTATATCTGGTTTATCATGGTTTTCTTTAGATTATTTCATTGGATATAAAAAAATATCAATTGTTGGATTTTGTTCAGGTTGTATTGCAGGATTAGTTGCAATTACTCCAGGTACAGCTTATGTTGAATTTTGGTCAACTTTTATAATTGGTATATTAAGTGGAATAATTTGTAATTTATCAACAAGATTGAAATATTGGGTTAAAGTTGATGATGCATTAGATATATTTGCAATTCATTTTGTTGGTGGTGTTATTGGAAATTTATTAACTGGTATATTTGCTGATAAAAATGTTGCAAGTTTAGGAGCAATAGATATTAAAGGAGGTTGGATTAATCATCATTATATTCAATTACTAGATCAATTCTTAAGTACATTGGCTGTTGTTGCTTATGTTTTCTTTATGTGTTTCACATTATTACTAATCATTAATAAATTACCATATTGTCAATTAAGAGTTGATGAAAACGATGAATTAAAAGGATTGGATGAAAGTCAATTAGGTGGTGAATTTATGTTTGATTTTGTTGAATTTATAAGAGAATTAAATCCAACTGATTATTTAGAAGTTGAAAGTCATTTAGTTGAAAGTCATCATAGTGCTGTTCAGAAACATGATTAAAATTAAAATAATTTACATTTATAACATCCATTTTTTTTAGAAACACTTTACTACAAGATAAACAATTAATCATTAATAGATATAAACCTACTTTAATAAATAATGAGAATAATAGAATACTGTAGATATAAAAACCTATTAATACATGTACATGGGATAGAAATATCAATTTAAATTAATCAAAACTTAAATTAATCAATTCTTTTGAATCTATTAAACCATTAACATACTTGTAATTTCTTTTTCTAACCTCTTCAACAACTGATAAATCATAACCAGATTTTTCAATAATATCTTTTGGTGGAATTGTAATCCTACCATTTTTAAAAACTAATTTACCAATTGAAATAGTAACAACTCTATCACCAACTTTAATTAAAGATAACAAAAAAATCCATTTCTCATCCCATGATAAAATCTTATTCTCAACAGTATATTTTTCAAAAGGTTTAATATCTTTCAAATAATGAATTGTAATTGAAGCTAATGGCATATAAGGAATCTTATTATTTAATTTTTCATAATATAATATACCAGTAGATAATCTATTTAAAATTATTTCAGTACGTCCCATATCAAATTCAATTGGATAAGTACCATTTGATTTATGAAATCCAAAAAAATCACATTCTAATATACAACAGTATGTTTTTCTATTGACTGATTTAAATAATTCTTGTTTTGAATTTGTTATATTTATTTCTTTTGATCTTATCTTTTTATAATAATTTCTATTTAAATACAAATATCTAATTGGTAAACTGAAAAATCTAATTGAATAAGCTAATGGTAAATATTTATATGATGATAAACAAATTAAACTAGCTGTTCCTAAAACAAAATTGAATACTAAACTCATTTTGAATGAAATTAATGGTTAATTGTTGTTTGTTGAAACTTAATAAACTATCTTAGTAATCGGATGAAACTTCGTGAAACTTGAAGATGATAAACTTGATATGAGCTGTATGAGGTACGTTATATCATATATAGCTTGATTATCTGATTCCAGCTATAAGTATTTTATATATGAAACAAAATAGGAAGAGCAATTAATTAACAGAAAAAGTTTTGTTTTATTTCATCAGATCGATCGATCGATCGATATCTATAATTAAATTAAATCGCGTAATACACACCGGTGAGCCGCAAAGAAGGATTTCTGGATATGAGGCTAACGGCTCATGCATAGAAGAACGATATGTAAATGCCGCACAAACGCGGGATTTTATTCATCTTCCCGGGATCGACGGGATTAAATTTAATTGCCGGATTTTTATCCGATTCTAAAGTCCTTTTATGTTGGAAAAGGAAAAGTTTCAAGTGATCGAGTGAAAATCAAATCAACTGATCGAATTGAAATCTCTATAATTTCAAGGTACATGTATACGTATAAAAATTTATCTATAGGATTAATTGATGAATATATATATGTATAGTTTAAAAGAAATTCTATGTAATTTAAATGAAAAGAAAAATAGGATAAAATTAGTATAACAAATTCATAAAAAATGTAAAGAAAAAGAAAAAGATAAAGAGAAAGAAAATTAAGATGTATAAAATAAAAGTACAGTTTAATTGATTAAAACTGAAACATTGAATTAAAAAAGCTGAGAAATTAACAAACAAAACAAGCAAAATATATCAGAAGAAAGGTTGTTGTTAGAGCATATATATCAAAATAAAATTGTTCAAACTAAATTAAAAATCAAAAAAATCAAATAACATGAGGTAAAGGAGGTATAAGTTAACAAATGAAAAAAACAAACCCAAATATTATAAAGAAATCATAAGTAGTACCAAAAGCATAGCTGAACCATAAGAATAAAGTATATGCAAAAACAAATTTGATAAAAACAAATACATGTAATTTAATGAAAAAAAAAATAAACAATTAAAATCTTTCTTCTTGTCTAGAATACACAAACGGTAATCATTAATAATTACCAAAAAAAACTAAAAATATTAAAATAGAACTAGTATAGTAACTAGAAACAAAAACCACAAAACAAAAAGGTGATCCTTAAAAATTAATTAGATGCAAATAGGTCATAAGAAGTGTCGTAAAATAAAGAAAAAATTTAATCTATTTCTTATCAGTAAAGTTGATAATCTTAGAGCATGAACTAGTTTCAATATGATTAATTAACCAATCTTGAACATTATCAAAATACATTCCACATTCTTTACAATTACCACTAACTTTATATCTATCACTTTTTAAAGTATTTGGAGGATATTTAAAATGAATTGCTTTTAAATGATTTTTATATGTATCACATCTTGTAAAATAACCAGTATGATGACATGCTTCAGTTCTAACACCATTAATAGTTGGATTTGGATTATGATATGGACATTGAAATTCCCATTCACCTAATTTTGATAAATGGCATTTTTCATGCCTTATTAAATCATTCAATCTTTTAAATGCTCTTGCACAAGTTGAACATGTAAATGGTTTAGATTCTTTATCATGAATTGATTTATGAGTAGTTAAATTTGAAAAATAATTATGACAAACTGGGCATTCTCTTTTCTTACGTGGGACATTTGAAGTTGATGATGAACTACTTGAAGTACCTCTTCTTCTTCTAGTACTTGATGAATGTGTATGAGAATGTGTATGATTTGAAGAAGTAGAAGCATTTGTAGTATCATATTGAGGTGGAGTTGGTAATTGTTGAGATGAATAAGAATGAGAACCATTATTTGCTGGATTAACATCAAATGAATTATTTCTTGTTGGTATAGGACTTTGGAATTCATAACTCTTATAAGTAGTTAAATTTGGAGGAAGAACAACACCAGAATTATTAGTAGGAGAAGAATGATTACTAGTTGTACCATTTGTTGGATTACTTTGAGTTCCTAGACCAGCTAATGGAGATGAATAATTTGTAACAGGTAAAGTTGAATCATAAACCAATCTGTAAAGTGGGGGTAAAGCAGAAGCAGTGGATGCTGTTTGATATTGATATTGACTTTGTTGTTGTTGTTGAGCAGTTGTTGCAGCTGTCATATCTGAAGCTTGATTAGCATTGTTATTCCAAGTACCATAACTATAAGAATTACCTAAAGGTGGTAGCATAATCATATTATTATTAGTCAGGTAATTATTCTGAGATTGTTGATGATGTTGAGATTGTTTTGAAGCAGCTGAACTAGCAGATGAATCTTGATTAACTTGATTTGATTGATTCACTCTATTTTCGTTTTTAATAAGAAAAGGAGGTAAAACTGGAACTTGATGGCACATATTATCTGAATTATCTTTAGTTGAAGAATAACTATAACTATAGTTTTGATCTGTTGACATCTATTAGCTTTAAATTAAAAATTGATTTCTAACTAAATAAAAGAAATAAAATATTTAGAAAATCAAGAAAAAAAGGAGGAAATGAACGAAAGAAAGAATGGGCTGTTTTTTGTTGTTATTTACTCTTGTGTGAGGGAGTTAAGAATGTAAATAAGATGTGTTTGAAAGAGTATATGTGATAATACCAATTACTTTGGGAAAGCTAGCAAAATTTATAAGAAGACTTAAACCAAATATACTCATCAATGGAAACATCTTGAAGAAATCGCCAAAAGCAATCTTATTTATACTCTTTCAAATTGAAATGAATTTAATCCTGTTAAAAGGGCTCTTTTTTTATATATAGCGTGTTCCAGCCTTGTCCCTCGCGCGGTGTGGCGGATCTTAAGCCCTGCGGTAAAACTTATTCCCGCCTGCCGTGCCAACGTTCAATTTGGATTCTGGAAGGAATGAATTATACTGCTGGCCGGAGGTTTTTGTTGCGATTGAATCCCAGCATAAGCTATAGTGATATATGATGGCCTAGTTAACAATTATTTAATTCATATCGATCGATATCCTAAATTTAAATTTAAGCAACCAATAAAAGTTTCCAAAAAAATTATGAATTATATAATGAATATTAATTATAGTTTGATAGGAATTTTTAAAGTGAGATATATAAAAAACAGCTCGGGATGGCGGCCTTCATATTCGATCTTGTTGAGAGAGATAGTTCCCTAATTGGGATTAGAGTTATGGGTAAACCTCGTTCGATGAAGAGACCCTGATTTTTACGGGTTAAGTTCGGTAGTTATAATCTAAAGGAGATAAAATAAAAATTGTCTTATTTCCTGCTATACATGTTTTGAAAATTATTCAACTTGATCATATTAATCGTTAACTATACATAAATGAACAATATATATATAGAAATGAATATAAATTAAGGTCAGACAATTAAGCTATAGCTCTATAAATTATACTTAATCGTACCTCAATCTAGCTTAATTAAATTAAATTGACAAATTTGAATTAGGTTCAAATGCACGGCTAGCTATAGTAGCTGGCTGTCCGGAGTACGTACGTGTTGTTGGAGGGGGTCCGAGTTATAGGGCTGTTGATTTGTATAATTAAGATTAAAAAATGTTGCTCCCATATAAATTTGTTGAAGTTTCTGATGACTCTGATAGCTCACCCTTAGAAATACAGCGTTTCTCCAAGTAATCAATTATACTGATTAAGATGTTACTCTGTCCACTTCCAATTTCCAACTCACAGAAGCTAGTATAATATCAGACTTGAAAATTAAGTATACATATCAATATCTTTTTATTCCTCACAACTTTATTGGCTGGGTGAAAAGGAAACCCCCTAAACCTAAACCCAAAAAAGAGGCTCCGAGATCGTGATTGGTGTATACGTGTTTTTTTATAACCAATTATAATCAATTAATTTGCATGTATATCCTATATCATCATATATACAATTAAATTATAATTTTAATTGATTTGTGAATTTGTTAACACTATTTTCAAACTATATATATATACGTACATATACTTCAGTTATAACTTATAATTTGGTTGTTATCACTATATAGCGTATAGAATTACCGATATCGATCTTATCGAATTATAAGTGATCGAATTTAATTATAAGTCAAACTCATGATCAACCGGACCTTAAAGATCCTGTTTTAGCCTTGTGTGGTGGAATCATCATATATTTGATTATAATTATAATTCGATCGATCAGAAAAAAGACTTGAACCCTTAAAAACGGCGAGAGCAGAAATCAACTCGATCCTTGGCCAAATTCTTCTTCATCCTATATATAGCCATTTCCTGTTGATTGGAGACTTTGGAAGTTTGGAGAGTATAATTCGATTTAAATTATAATTAAGAAAATGATCTGAAAATCAAAATCACAACATATCAATAAGCTGTATATATATATATACCTCGTATTAATTGTCATGAAAAATATACATATGATCGAATTATATATAATATCACGATATATCGCGATCGAATCGTGATGGAAGCACTTTTGTTTTCTTCGAGCATCAATAACAATGTGGCGCTAGCGCATATCTGTTATGACCGTTGGCAATGTGGCTCTATAATGTCCGCATGCATGAATTATGATCGCGATTCGATTCGCGATGATCGCTCAATAAATTAAATCACTCGGATAACCATTCGGCAGCTTTATTGGTTAATATCATGTAAATTTATTATAACACTTTTTTATATATAAACTGTCCCTAGCTGTCCATGAACATATATTAAATTGAACATCATATATATACGATTAACCTATATAGCTATACCTAATTGGAACATATATTTAACATCATATATATACGATTAATTTACATGTACTTAATTGATCGTACAAATTACGGAAATATTGAAAAAAAAATTGATCAAATTAAAGGAAAAACTAAACGTAATCTATGAATTAAGACTATATACTCCATTCTGTGTGTTAATCTGTGAATAAGTCAAGGAATGCCACCTGTAGACTGTATTTGGAAGTTGGAACTTGGTAATTAAATAATTATTTAATTACAACTCTATGTACGTACGTATA